>JASDQU010305812.1:31411-57321 GCA_032191745.1 Picea mariana | reverse complement strand
TGTCATTCGTACGCCGTTAGCTTCGTTCCTTCACGAAACCTCCAATCCTTAAATTTTGTTCGTCGTAACCGCCACCTTCACACTTCTAAGTATGCAATAATTAATCTTTACTTCTACCATCTCACCATACAACACGCATAGGCATTGTCATTTATGAAGGAAGACCTTGAGGAGATTTTCCATTCGCACTCATTGAACCAATGTTTTCGACGGGTTATATTGCGCCCTCCATTTCTTCATTTCAGGTAGCCTCTAGAGCAAACTGACATTTTCATAAACTACTGGTGGAAGTTCCACAACAGTTCTGTACATATACACTAAACATCTTCGTGCCTAAGGTCTAGAAATTAATAGTCCATCATAAATTTGATAGTTTTGGCAAGCTTCCAGTGCAGGAAAAGGGAAAAAGAATTGTAGGGAAGGCAAACCAGCCCGAAATTTAGGGTGAACACATGGATCTTGACACTGATCTGGATAGCATATTCTGCAACCTTGATCATCCCAGAGACCCAATTCAACATGGCTACCAAATGGACATAGTTGATACCAATTTTTTTTATGAAGATGAATCCTTTGTATTCTAGAGTGTTGTTTTTGAAAGAGAATCAAAACAATTAATTATTGAAAAAAAATATGTCAAAAATAAGAAAAGAAAACATCATTCAGAACTTGACCTATGCAGGCGTCCAAAATCTCTCAACTTCACATGGTAACCGGAGATGCTCTTCATGACTCCATTCGAGTTATTGAGGCCTAGAATGCCAAACTAAAGGACCGGATTAAGGAATTAGAGGAAGCTTTGTTTCCTATTCCATTGCTTGGCAGCCCTTTGGCAATAGCCATACCTTCGACTCCCTGCACCCCTGTAACAAATATAAAAGGCTCCTCCAGCTTCCTCACATCCTGTAGAGGATATGTGGAGAAAAATATCATAGAAGAATGGAACTGATTACTAAGGCCTGGGAAACATCACAAAATATGGATTCGGTGGGAATTAGGGCACATAACGTGCTCCAACTTCTGCAGATGGATTTAAAAAATGAAGAAACTTTCTATTTGCACATGGTCATCCATTTTTCCTTTCATGTCAACAACATGTCAGAAATGACAAGAAGACAACATGGTATCCCGTCCACAAAACGACTCATTCAATTAGAAGCATGCTGGAAAGAAAAGGTGAAGAACATGTATCTCATCGTCTAGTCATGTAAGTAAACAATATCAAAGAAATAAACATTAGTCACAAAGCTATCCAAAATAGACTTAGTCGGAAGGACAAATGACTTCCAGGACCCCAACTTAATCGTCAACTCATTGGTGCTAATGAAGCAAGATTTTAATAAACAACTTGATAATTTTAAGGCCTTGTCTCTAGAAACAATTTACAGGATTCTTGAATATCATGAGGAAGACGTGGACAACTGGCTAGTCCTCTATTCGGTGCAGAATGGAGACATTCATCAGTGTCTGTGTAATTTTTCTATTGATCTAACCGAATTAGAAAATGAACTTTTTAGCATTAATATCCAAAATGACATCAACGTCGCCCCCTTTAGAAGCTATATTGAAGAGAACTTGAAGTGGGTCCCTGACGAAATCCAACAAGAAAATGCATCAGCAAGAAAATAGAAAAATTCCTTCTTGGAACATTCCTATACATCCTTTGTTTATCAGTCCAGTTATTCAAGTAGGCCGGCCACGAAAATCAACAGGAATAAGCATCAACAAGCAAATACCAAAATTACTTATATGTACCATGCCTGTAAGTGTATAGTCATAGTCCTTTCTTTATCAATCCAGTTATTCCACCTTTTCTGAATATAAATTTATAACCAATGACTGATATCTTCCCATTTCTACTTTTTAGGTATTACACTCTACCATGTCCCACTTCTTCTTTCCAGTCCTAATTCTTGTACATATTTTTCTTATGGTCCGTGGGAGCCCCAATCCCAATCTATATGACAAACACATTTAAATTTCCAGGAATATGTAACAAAGTATTCTTTTTTTCGTATATTCGAAATAAAACTATTCTTTTGTCTCCTCATATATTTATGTGTTCCTACATTTTTATCTTCAGCTATGCTAAATGTGAAGACATTATGTTTATTTTATTTCAATTCTCTTCCTTTCTGATGCATATTTTTCCCTGTTTGGTCATTTTCAAAATCACATATGCGGTAAATCAAACTCAAATTTCACATATCATATTTCACACACACACATATATATATACATACAAATGTCATAAATTTGTGTTCACAACTTTATCTTTGCCACCTGTCCTTCATATTGTTTGCCATAGAGGCCGTTACAATTCCAATAATCCGAAGTCCGCTTGTCAATTTGTATATCGTGGAACTCTTGGTGTTCTCTATACGCCACAAAACAACAAAGGTCCATTTTTCAGCCCACCAGCCCGAGAACCTACGATGCAACAACTGACTAAGTATGGATTCGGGGCTCTATCCATGCTCTATCAAATCTCATCCTCATAGTTTATAAAAGTACATATTTTGTATGTATAAAAGTAAATATCTTCTTTTTAAAATTACATCTTTGGTATGTATAATTTATGCTGTCCAGGGACCTTTAATTTCATAAATTTCATTTTATTCTCTCTAGGAGCCCTTGTTTTAAGGAAAGCTAATTTGAGAATGTTGGTTTTTTTGTGCTTTTCTCCACAAAACTATGTAATAGTCGTTACTACTATTTTTTTTATCTTTTATTGTCTGCGACCGTATGTAAAAAAAACTACAGGAATGCTAAATGTTTTTGACATGAGCCCCTTAAAATTCAAATAGTGTTGAAGTCCGATTGTCAAACATATCATATTTTACACGCACACACACACACACATATATATATATGTCATAAATTTGTGTTCACAACTTTATCTTTGTCACCTATCCTTCATATTGTTTTCCAAAGAGGCTATTACAATTCAAATAGTCCGAAGTCTGCTTGTCAATTTGTATATCGTGGAAATTTGGGTGTTCTCTGTAGGCCATGGAACAACAGAGCCCCATTTTCAGCCCGACAACCCACGATGCAACAACTGAATAAGTATGGATTCAGGGCTCCGTCCATGCTCTATGAAATCTCATCCCCGTAGTTTATAAAAGTACATATTTCGTATGTATAAAGTAAATATCTTCTTTTTAAAATTACATCTTTGGTATGTATAATTTATGCTTTCCAGGGACCTTTAATTTCATAAATTTCAATTTCTTCTCTCCAGGAGCCCTTGTTTTAAGGAAAGATAATTCAAGAATGCTAGTTTTTTTGTGCTTTTCTCCACAAAACTATGTAATAGTCGTTACTACTATTTTTTTGTCTTTTCTTGTCTGTGACCATATGTTAAAAAAACTATGGGAATGCTAATTTTTTTTGACACAAGGCCCTTAAAATTCAAATAGTGCCGAAGTTTGATTGTCAATTTGTATATCGCAGAACTATTAGTGCTTTTTTGTAGGGCACAGAACAACAAAAGCCCAATTTTCAGCCCCACAGCCTGAGAACCTGCCATCCAAAAACTAGCTAAGTATGGTATGAGGGCTCCGTGCATGCCCTTTAAAATCTCATCCCCGTACTGTATAAAAATACATATTTCATATGTATAAAAACAAATATCTATTTTGTAAAATTACATATTTTGTATGTATAAATTATGCATATTTTTCCCTGCCTGGTCATTTTCAAAATTACATATGCGGTAAATCACTCACTCAAATTTCACATATCATATTTCACACACACACACACACACACACATATATATATATGTTTCTTTAAATTTATAGGAATATGTAAGACATTTTATTATTTTTTCTATATAAATGTCATAAAATTGTGTTCACTACTTTATCTTTACCACCTTTCCTTGTTACTGCTTGCCACAGATGCCCTTACAATTCAAATAGTCCAAACTCCACTTGTCATTTTATATATCACGAAACTCTAGGTATTCTTTGTAGGCCACGGAACAACAGAGGCCCATTTTTCATCCCGCCAGCCCGAGAACCTGTGATGCAAAAACTGGCTAAGTATGGATTCAAGGCTCTGTGCATGCTCTATAAAATGTCATCCCCATACTCTATAAAAGTACATATATTGTATCTATAAAAGTAAATATATTCTTTATAAAATTGAATCTTTGGTATGTATAATTTTTGCTGTCCAGGAACCTTTAATTTCATAAATTTCAATTTCTTGTGTCTAGGAACCCTTGTTTTAAGAAAAGTTATTCCGGGAATGCTAGTTTTTTTTGTTCTCTTCTCCACGAACCTATGTAACAGACGTTACTACTATCTTTTTGTGTTTTTTTTCCACAAGCGTATGTAAAACATATGTAAAGAATACTATTTTCGGAATGCTAAATTTTTTGGACATGATGCCCTTAAAATTCTAATAGTCCATAAGTCCGATTGTTAGTTTGTATATCACTGAACTATCGATGCCTTTTGTAGGGCACGAAAGAACAGAAGCCCAATTTTCAGCCCGACATCCCGAGAACCCGCCATCCAAAAACTGGCTAAGTATGGAATGAGGGCTCTGCTTTGTAAAATTACATATTTTGTATGTATAAATTGTGTTGTCCAAGAATCTTTCATTTCATAAATTTCAATTTCTATTGTGTCCACAATCCCTTTTTTTAAAGAAAAATAAGTCAGGAATGCTAAATGTTTCTGTGTTTTTTGTCAACAAACCTATGTAACAGACGTTACCATTATTTTTTTTCGGTTTTTTCCCATGAACCCATGTACTTCAACTTCCTGCCCACGTGTCTGTACTCCTTCACATTTATTCCCTTTCCCATGGATGGGGTGCTAGTAGAGCACATGCGTCGATCATAGCAGCTAGGAGCGATCCTCCGTGACACCGACCACGTGACGACCGTGTGCCACTCCCTCCCACCTGCCTCATGACTTTAAGTTCAGGTCACTCGAGGTAGCGCGCCATTACTCTCAATGCACCCTGCTCTACCTTCGCATCCTTTCGATGGATCAACACCCTCGCTTGGCCTTTACTCCATGCGTGCGACTATTTATGGAACCTTACCAGCTCCCTGGCCTATTTCAATTGCTCCAGGGACTCCAGATGGCTCATTCTTTCCTGGTTTTTCTTCTCAGAGATCAGCCTCCTACCCAACCTTTCCCTGATCTACTTTTTTCCTCTCCTGCTCTGTTCCTGGAACATTTTCACTCTCCCACTGTCCTAGAGATTCCCTAGCTATGAGGGAATTCGAAACGTGGGTCAGCTTGGCAGCCAAATCGACCCCGTCTGGTCCTTCATTCCCCACCTGCTCCCTCTTTGTTATCCTCCTCCTCTTCGGCCATCTCATCCTCCTCTCTGGCACAGTCGACTCAAATTCCCGCTTCTCTCCTGCCCCTTGCTATGTCCCTTGCCAATAGAATGAAGGGGATGGACTACTTAGGGGCCTCACTGGACTACAACCCAGGACCTTTAGGCAATTTAACCTCTATTTTGCACCTAGGCCCTTTGGCTCCTCCCAACTCTCTGGCCACTCAGTCGCTTCAGGACCAGCTTCACGACGCCCAATTTTAGATGGATGGTTTGAAAGCTAGTCAAAATTCATGATGACAACCCCAATATCAAGCCGGTTCCAACGCTGACTCGGAATGCGATTGGCAAATAGGCCTTGCACTGGTGCAGAGCCTGGTATTCGACCTGCATCGGGACATGGATGATCTCCGGTTCCGCCTAGAGACCCTGGAAGACAAAGCCTCTCAACTCTTGTAGTTGCTCTCTACGTTACAGGGTGCTCATCACCTCCCAGCAGAGGCAACCCAAACAACAACATCCCAACCAGCAGCAACCTCAGCACCAGTGTTGGCATTGGAAACTTTGGTCTACGCAAAGGCAGACCGTGAGGACCAGAGGCTTCCATCACAACTATAGGACGTCCAGAAGGAAGATAAAATGCCATCATATATGGAAGATGACATGCAACTAGACCGGTCGCCAGTCAAGGAGGAGTTGCCTCCTCCCGGGGACACGACATTTGACGCCTTCTGCATGGCTGCGTCACCGCACTACAACCTGTACCAGTGATCCTTCTGTTGTTTTTCTCTGTTGTTTTTTCATGTGCATGGCGACCTTTCAGGCATTTGTCCATGGTTATTATAGTTATGTTGTCTACACTTTCCATAGTTGTAACGACCACCATTAGGAGCCAGAATTTTGAACTCTTTTTGCATCAGTAATAGTCTAGACTTCAGTTATGAAGCGGTTCGGTTGGCTGAGCTGGTTTCCCCTTAGGGAAGCTCAATATTTACAACTTGAAACCATGGAAATTATCTGTAGTCCTTCATTTTGACATAATTTTATACAATCTTACTTATAAAAAAAAAATATTGAATAAAATTTAAATAATTGTTTATACTATTCATTAAGTAAAAAATGTTTTAGCATTATATAAATTACTATAAATCTTCATACAATGTTATAATATTCTATAAATTACTCAGTCTCATGTATATGATGGAATTGTTGGGTGAAAAATGATTATGATGGAAGTGTTTGGTGAAAAATGTATATCACGGAACACTATGGACATGAAAAGTGTGAACCCACGACTCCGCCAACCCACAACTCTGTAATTGTTTGGTGAAAAATGTATCAAGTGTTATAGCATTATATAAATTACTATAAATCTTGGTACAATGTTATAATATTCTATAAATTACTCAGTCTCATGTGTATGAGGGAATTGCTGGGTGAAAAATGTATATGACGAAAGTGTTGGGTGAAAAATGTATTTCACGGAACATGCTTGCCATAAAAAATGAAAAATGTGAACCCGCGACTCCGCCAACCTGACTCCGTAATTGTTAGGTTACATTGGTTATGTATTAAATATTTCATGTACTATCAAACTTAGATACTAGGAACCTTCGTTCATGTACCAGACATTAGTAATTTTTGATAAATTTCAAATAAAACTAATTTGAGAATACTAAATTTTGCATGAATACCACATGTACTGCAACTTACAACCCACACATTTACTCCTCTTCCAGCCTGGCAGGGACTATGCTTCCATGCAACACTTGTTTCAATGTCCTAATGTGTGTTTCAGATAGTGCATTGGTGTGAGTATAATAATGGGGAGTACCAAACTATATGTTCTATGATGTACCTTTTATTTCAACACATTCATGCATTGTTGAATATAGTGCACCAATGGACTTATACAATTATGGTACAATAAAGAATTTTTTTTTGCAAAACCCTCCACCTCCCACCTTCACTAAAAGTCTCTAATGGAACATATAAGGGAGAAGGGACCACAATAAACTATGTTTTTGTTACTTTTTTATTTATATATGAAGGAATTTAACTCTCGAGCAATGTCTAAGAGTTGAAACATATATAATTTTTCAACTCAAATGATTTCAAAGACTAGGAATAAAATCTCAAGTTGGCGATTAGAAGAGAGGGCCGAAAAGTTGAGTGGGGTCCAATAGTTGTGAGGAAAGTTGTCGGGGTGGACATAAGCTTACATTAATTTAAACTATTAAAAAAACATATGATGAGTTGTACATGAAAGTATCATTTTCATATTGTTCAAAAAAGTATATTTATGTGCATGCCATTGTCAAAGGTATTAATATTAAAATGACATAAATATACTTTTTTGAACAATATGAAAATGATACTTTCATGTACAACTGTCAATGTCAAAGGTATTAATATTAAAATGACATTTGCATGTATCTATAATATTTATCAAAAAAGTCCCTCCTACATCTTGAAATAAAGTTAATTTAAAAAAAATTAAACCTAATTTTAAGTCACATCCACCTCTTGACATTTGTATCAATCGATCTTGTGTATTTATTTGTTAACAACTGGTGTGGGGTAGAATACCTAATACCTTCATCATGGAGATGTCCCCATTTTAAACACATCAGACCCCATGAATAAATATGGAAGAATGTAAGGTACCATATCTAATATATAAAACTGAAAACATCAATATTGTAGGAAAATACCATGGAACAACAAAAATATAGAGATTGGCAATCAAATAATGTTACCTATATTGATAGGAAGTTGAGTTCACTTGCCTCTTCGAGGGGGTGTTACACATTATTTTGGTCACCCTGGTGATGTTTCTACAAGCATGTGTTCTGGCTCTCAAAAAGATCTTTTGCATGAGAAAATTAACTGGTTTCTCCCTCTACGAAACTTTTTTTTAGAAGGACGTCATAAGCTGGGCATAATACATAGTGCGGAAATGCTTGATTTCCGCAGGCTGCTCTAAACCTGGCATGCAGAGTTTCCGCAAGATGCTATATAGGCAGGGTGCGGCGGCATTTTAAGACTAAGAAAAGAGACGAAGTTCACGAAGGTTCTATAAGGGAATCTTATAGAATGTGAGGTGGCATCCATATGGTTGGGATCCTACTAGTTTCTTTGATTTGGTGGGATCATTCTAATCTCTTTATCCACTTCTCCTTCTCCTATATAATGATGGGTTTCTCATGGAAAAGGGTAAGAAAGATTAAGCAAGGAATCAATGAAGGAATAAGTTGAAGACTGTGTGAGGAATCTTGTTTCAATTGATGCTTGAGGTCTCTATATGTACATCAAGCTTTTGTGGATCATCTTCATGTAAATTCAGAGCAAGTGTGTGTGTGTTGGAGAAAAGGGTCACTAAAAGGGAACTTGTAACATCAAGGAGGTTTGGTTGTATCTTCCACTTTTACTTAATATAATACAGTGGCATGTTTTTTTCCCATTAAACCATTCTCATTTTATTACATGACTCCTTGATCACATGTTTAAGTTTTCATTGAATATAGTATTGTTGCTCTCATATTGTTGCTTTCACTTTGGTTGGTTTGTGTCATTGCAGATCTGATTTCACAAGAGCACCAGAGCGAAGCAAGGACAACAAAGATATAAGGAAGCGATATTCAAAGGTATGTAATTCATCTCTTCTTTGATAGTAAATTCGATGATTATAACTTATGGGAAGCGCCATGTCTTGTCATGTTTTGTTGTAGATCCAGGTGGATCTAGGGAGATTAGTTCATGTTCGCATTTACCAATTTATCCAATAACAGGGGGAAACCTCCAACAGAGAAGTTCTCTTTTACAATAATTCTCCAGACACCTTTCTCATACCACCTACTCTTATTTATACTAGCTCTACCTTCTAAACAACATTATAGATGAAGATCCTTCTAGAAGCGAAAGCTTCTATTAGGTCTTCTTACATTGACTTGTTCACATTTATTTAATAGGACTTATTAACTAACTTCGTACTTTATTACATGGAAAATATATATTACTCTAACCAATAACTAACTAAGAGGGGTTAGGATCGAATTATAACATGCCCTCCTCCTTCAAAAGAAACCTTTTCCTCAAGGATGAAGATGTGGAAATTGCTACAGTATGGCTGCAGGTTCCCAAGTTGCATCCTCTGGATATGTGTCCTTCCAATTGATTAGTACTTCTTTGATAGTGTGACCACACAAGTGACGCTCACATACTTCGAGGACAACTTTTGGTTGCATCCAAGTGGAGCCTTCTTCATCTAATTTCGGCAGGATGGTTTGAACCTTGCAAACACGAAACATGGAATACCAGATGTATTTTGGAGGTAGTTGGAAGGGCTAGTTTGTAGGAAACTAGACCAATACATTTGATAATCTGATAGGGGCCATAAAATCCAAATTGTGATGGTACTGGGTTTTGAGGGAGGTTTTGTTGTAATGTTGGAGTCTGAGAAACACCTGATCACCTTCTTGGAAGACCCGTTCAGAATGTTGTTGGTCAGCTTGTTTCTTCATATAATTTTGGGCCATGCGAAGGTTATCCTTCAAAGCTTGGGGGGTAGCTTCTCAACCTTGAAACAACTTATCAAGAGCTTGGACCTTATATGTGCTTGGAAGATACGAAGTTACAAAAGGTGGTTGTTGGCCATACATTATTTCATATGGTAGAATTTTGGTTGTTGTATGATAGGAAGTGTTGTACCACCATTCTGCCAAGTGTAACCATTGCACCCACTGATATTGTTTATCTAATGAAAAAAAATTCAATTAGGCTTCCAAATATTTATCGACCACTTCAGTTTTCCATCCGTATGTGGGTGGCATGTTGTGCTCATGTTCAAGTGTGTGTCCTATAATTTAAAAAATTATTGCCAAAATGCGTTGGTGAAGGTTAGGTCATGATTGGATACAATGGATGTGGGCATGCCATGTAGTTTGAAAATATAACCAATGAAAACTTGCACTTTCATATTAGGTGTAAAAGGGTGTGGCAAGGCACAAAGATGTGCATACTTTGAAAGGATATCGACCATGACCATGATGACAGACTTTTTTCCCTCTCTGGGAAGGCCCACTATAAAGTCCATGGAGATGTCAATCCATATTGAAGTTGGAATGGGTAATGGATAGAGAGATCTTGGGGTCTTGACGGTCTCACCTTTATTATGTTGCAAATATCACATTATATGACAAAAGTAAGGATGTCCTTCTTCATGCCTTCTCAGAAAAGAGAACAACTATCTAGAGCATATGTCTTTTGGAAGTCCTAGTGACCAAAAAGAGGAGAGGAATGCAATTCATTTAAAATGTGGGGATTAAGTGAAGATATTGGATACATAACCAATAACTCGTTATATATGAGGATATTGTCTTGCCAGGTGTATCCAGTGGGAGAGTTCATATCCTTTTGAAATCATTGAATTACCTGTGATATAGTTGGGTGGGTGAGCCATTCCTATAGAACTTCCTCAATCCAATTAGAAATTGGTAAAGATAAGGAAAAGAGTGAACCTTCATCATAATATTGGCATGATAAGGCATCAACCACTATATTGTTTTTTCCTTTTTTATATATGATCTTATAATCATAGCCCAACATTTTGGTCATCCACTTGTTTTGTTCTGGGGAGGATAACCTCTATTCTAGGAAATACTTTAGACTATAGTGATCGGTTTTGATCTAAAAATGGAGGTCCAATATATATAGTTTCCAAGTGTGCACAACATGGAGAATGGCCATAATTTCCTTTTCATATGTAGATTTTCCCAGATTGTGACCACTTATGGTCTGGATGGTGAAAGAAAGAGGTCTCCCTTCTTGTGTTAGGACTGCACCAATACCAGTCCCTAATGCATCAGATTCCACAAATTGTTTTTTGTTGAAGTTAGGGGAGACTAAGATGGGGGAAGTGGACATGGCCTACTTTAAATATGAGAAATCATGTTCTATTTCTGATGTCTAATGGAATACATTCTTCTTAAGAAGGTTTGTCAATGGCTTGGCAATTTTTCCAGAATGGTGGAAAAACTTCCTATAGTTTCAATAAGCTCCAGGAAACCTTGAAGGAGTTTTAATGTCACGGGTCTCATCCAATCCTGCATATCTTGAATCTTTTTGGGATTCACTCTTACCCCCTCATGACCCATAATGTGTTCCAAGTGTTCTACCTTGTTCACCCCAAAAGACCAATTGATTGTCCTATAACAATTGGATTACTTTGTCTACATGGTGGAGATGGGCCTCCCAAATGAGGCTATAAATGAGGATGTCATTGAAGAATACCAGAACAAACTTCCAGAGGTAAGTATTCAATAGTGTATTCATGAGACTTTGGAAGGTAGGCGGGGAATTGAAAAGTCCAAAAGTAATTACCAAGAATTCATAATGGCCTTCATGAGTTTGAAAAGCAGTATTTGGAATATCTGCTTCATTCATCCTTATCTAGTGATAGAAAGAGAGGAGATCTAATTTGGTGAAGAAACATGCTCCCTGGAGTTCATCCAATAAATCATCAATGAAATGAATGGGAAACTCATCCTTAATGGTCAATTTATTAAGGATTCAAAAATATGGATACATGCACCACATACCTTCTTTTTTCAAGACCATCACAACATGGGATGAATATGGGTTGGTACTTGGGAAAATGACCCTTTCCTCAAGCAATTCCTATACTTTTTTTTCTATTTCATGTTTTTGAGAAAATGGATACATGTATGGACGTACAATGGGGGGATGACTTCCTGGAAGGAGAGGTATGTTGTGATCATGCTCACCCCGGAGGGAGGTAATTTTGTTGGCATCTCAAAGACCCTATGGTGATTTTCCATGTCCAGTTGTAGTGTAGGCTAGACTACGGGATATGATGGATCACTAACTTGGATAGAATTAAGTTGAGAGATCACACCATGGCAACCCTTCTTCAAGAGTTTCTCCATCTGGTGAGAACTGGTAATTTCTAGACAACCGACTTGTAGGCCTTGGAGGGTATAGGTGTGAGCATATTGAGTAAATCTCATATATAACTCTTGATAATCCATGGTAATCTATCCCATAGTGATAGTATATTCAACCCCCAAGAAAATATCAGAACCACCCATGGCTATGGAAAACATGTGAGTCTTTAGGTATTAATCCCCCATTTGTAGTTTGGAATTCTCACATTGGCCCCCACATTTTATGGTACCACCATTAGCTATGAGGATTTGAAAATTAGAAACTAGGAAAACAAAGCAGTTGACATCCCCATCTACCTTGCGATGAATAAAATTATGGATGCCACCACTATCAATAAATACCATGAACAATCAATGTTTGATGTATCCATTGATTTTTAAGGTCCATGGAGCAGAAATACCTGCAAGGGCATGGAGAGATATGACAGGTTCCTTGAGTTCCACATGTGATGTAACATGATCTAAGATGGGGAAAGTTGGTTGTGTGTCCCCTAAGTTGGTGGCATCACTTTTCATGCTGTCCTCTACGGAGGTGGATTCTGACCCATTAATTTGGAAGAAATTTTGTTCATGACATTTATGGCCTAATGAATACTTTTCTTCACAGTAATAGAAAAATCCTTGCTTCCTTCATTCAACCATTTCTGCTGGAGATATATTTTGGACTTTCAAATTTGGGTAGGAAAAAGGGAGGCCCCTAGATGAGGGTGGTTAGGAAATAAAGAATGAAGGGGTGCAACATGAAGAATGGTCTCTGCCTCCAATGCTAATTTGCATGCATGTAACCAGGTAACATGATGGTGCATGAAAACAAGAGCTTGAATGGAATCTTTTAAGCCATTGATGAATAATTCAAGAGAAACATCATCATATAAGCCCTCATTTATGATAGCCAACTGTTCAAAGGCGGTGATGAAATCTTTTATTGACTGAGTTTGTCTCAATTTGGTGAGTCTGCCCAAAAAATGAGATTCCCCATCAAAACAGGCACATATTGCTTTAGTGAAAATGGTCCAAGTTGGGTGTCCTGGATAACATTTCTTATGTCATTGCCACCATTTCCAATGTTCATGATCCAAGTATAGAACCCCCACATGGAGTTTGTTCTCATCATCTTGAATATCATGAAGAGAGAAGTAGTGTTCCATTTGAGACACCCACCTAGTTGGGTTTGATCCATCAAATTTATGAATCTCAACTTTGGCTACCTTATTCCAATGATTGGGGGAACCCTAAGGGGAGTGGTAAAGAGGGGTATTCTCATAGTGGGAAGAATGAGAAGTCTATGGTTGGTATTCATTTTTTAATTCCATTGATGTGCGACAAAAGGGCACCGATGTCCTGGGAGAGGGTTGTCATGTTTTGATCGAGGGATTCCATGTGTTGTGACAGGTTCTGGTCTATGGAGATGATGCACTTGGTCAGGTCATTGACCCCAGTGTCTAGGTCTTCGAGGGTATGAGAGTGGGTGGTAGGGGCCATTGTGAAAGCTTATGGAGAGTGATACCTCCGCAAGCAACATAGGATAAGGAATCTGGTGGGATGGGTGGAAAATGAGGGTGGATGGCAGGGGAAAGAGAGTCCACAGAAAGACGCTAAAAAATGATAGGTACCGTTGCAATCAAGACAAAAATAGGAAGCCAAGGGTAAATGTCCCAAATAATGTTGTCCGGAAGGAGGTCAAGACCACAAATTTTTTTTTAAACAATGATAGGTATCACAATGATCAAAATGAAAAGAGGAATCCAATGAGATAGGTCACAAATAATGGTGCTGGAAGGCCCCAATCTTTTTTTTTTTTACTCCTATGGAGTTATAATCCGATCTGAATAATATTGCAATGGCAAAATGCCCAAATTCTTAACAAGAAGAAATGTGTAGTAATTTTACAACCTGAATGTAGGAGGCAAAGTTACATGAAAATAGATCTTATCTGTTCTATTTTTGTTGTGTTCATGTCCCAAGGGTTAGGTTGTTTAGATTTTCTATAGACAAGGGTTTCCCTCGTGCTATAACTATTTGATATACGTGTAGGAACGAACAGTAGTAGTCGACCCAATATCTCAAGTCACCAACTAAGGAGGCTAGACCGTATCCTTAACCGTACTACCCTATTACCTAGGTGCTAGAGAGTATCTTCCCGAGTGTTGTTCTCAGTGGAAATATAGCAGTCATGAGGTCGATTAGTTTATCTATGGAGGGATTCAGGATATCTAGGACAATCTGTATACAAGTGTTGTCTGATGCGCTACCACTCAAAGGGGTACCAACAAGAGTTACAAGGGTGGCCAACAATGTGTGCTTAAGAACCAGTTGTATTTCCTATGTGTATGCTTCCCCAACTGTGGATTTATGCGTTGAACGATAGATCACTGTAGATTTAAGACATTGAAATACTTCTCTACCTTGAAAAAATTTACCCACAATGTTTTCCCAGGAAAGAGCTCTTATACCACTTGTAAGGTACCAGATCTAATATATCAAACTGAAAATAGAAATAGTGCAGGAAAATACCATGGAACAACAAAAATATAGAGAACCACAACCATATAATGATACCTTTATTGATAGGAAGTTGAGTTCACTTGCCTCTTCGAGGGGGCAACCTTTAGTAGAGAAGTGCTCTTTTACAATAATTCTCCAGATACCTTTCTCATACCTCCTACTCTTATTTATTCTAGTTCTACCTCCTAAAGAAAATTCTAGAGGAAGATCCTTCTAAAAGTGAAAGCTTCTATTAGGTCTTCTTACATTGACTTGTTCACATATATTTAATAGGCCTTATTAACTAACTTCGACCTTTATTACATGGAATACATATTACTCTAACTAATAACTAACTAAGAAGGGTCACGATCGAATCCTAACAAAGAAACAATCCAATGCATATGTGGAAGAATTATTAAGGTCTCACATGGCACAATGTAAGCTCCACATAACTTATGCTAAAAACAATGCATATACCGTATATATTTACATTAAAAACAATTTGTGTGTGTGAGAGAACAATATATCAATGCATACAATGTGCATATTGTAATCAAAGAATATAATTTAATTATCAACTTTAAAATCAAATTTTCTTGCCAAAAGATAGATGAAACAATTATATTTTTTGTGATAATTTGAAACCCAATTAAAGTTATTTTATGAAGATAAATATATTATAAACCTATTTTAAACATTATTGTGAAAAGATAAAATATTTTTAAAAGATGATTATAAATTATTTGAGACATTTTTGTCTTAATGAAATCATTTTTTTAAATGAAAATTATTTTCTTGACATCATATGATCTTAGTTTTTTTCTTAACAAAATAAATTATTTTACATACAATGAATGCATCAAAGAAGATAATACACTAGTGGAGTCTAATACATATTAAAAAACATCAAAAAAGACAATACACTAGTGGAATCCATTGTATACTAAATGAATGTAAGAGACAATACACTTATGGAATCCATTGCATAGTAAATAAAAAAAGAATCAGGAATCGATTGCATAGTCAAAAGGTTGCATGTCAAACATTTTTATTTATAGTCTCCCTATCAATAAGGCATAAGAAACAACTTATTAGTCCCTACCGTAGGCATAGAGGGACTATAGCAATCGATAAAGCATTGACTACATATTAGTTTGTCCTTTGACCAGAAATATTTGCACAGTACCTATTGTTGGAGCTATGGAATTAAAAGCCTATATTTTTATATATTAAAAAGTAACATATATGTACTAATCTGAATGGCTAAGAAATTAGAGGTCTTATTGCCAACTTCGCTATTCCCAATGCAGTGTATGGCAACATATCCAAACTTTTTTTTAGTAGACAATATGTTTTAATCATATATTTTTCCTATATATTGCTTGAAGGTCAATTAATGCTACCATTAGTTCGAATAATTTAATTATCTTTTGCTTCTACCCGAATATATCTATCAGTTTTGATATGTACTAAGCATATTGAAATGTTTTCATATCCAATCTTTGTATATTTCTTGAAATTTATTGACACTTATTTCGAGATGCCTCAATAGACATGGCAACGTAAATGTTTACATGATGCGACGTTCTCCAACACCCCTAACAACTTAAATGTTTGCATACTGTGAGGTCCTTAGACATCCCGAGAGTATTAAATTTTTATGTAAATACGGTTCTCGGAGTACATGCCAGTTCAATATCCATTGTATGTTTTATCCTTGTTCTGCCATTGAAGCTACATACATTGTTTATTGGTTCGGTGACTGCTTCTTCTTTGTTGGTTTGTCGGGTGCTGCCATTGTATGTTTCATCCTTGTAATCGTTGAAGCTAGATACATTGTTTACTGGTTCGGTGAGTGGTTCTTCTTCGGTGGTTTATCGGTTGCTATTTTTTGTTGTTTCGCTTGCGATTCGACCCTCGTTTCTGCATTTCATCGTTTCAGAGTAAGTTTCGATGCCATAGTTTCATTTTGTATTCCTTGTTTATTGTTCAGTATTTGCAGTTTACAAGTAAGAATGTTTTCTTATTTGTAATTGCATGTTCCTTGTATGTTTCCGGTTCCTTTTCTGCTTCAGCTGCAGTTTGGTAATCATGGGAGATACATATGTTGTTCACTGGGTCGGTGGATTTTACTAGTTCATTGGTTCTTGGGTTACTAGTTTTGTTTGTTTGCCTGGGGTTTGCGCTTTGGGGCCCTGGGGTGTAGTTCTGCCTCTTCGTGCTTTCTCACTGGTTTGGTCCTTGCTGATTTCTTTTCTTTGATTCGGCCTTGCAAGGTTGGGGTGTAGCAGCGGTGGTTGGAGCTTTTTTTTTTTTTTTGGATTGTTTGGGGTGCTTTACGGTGTTCATCCCCTGCACACACCAGTCAATTTGAAGTTGTGTTACTTTCCATTTTCGTAGAGGCCACTATCTGTATTTGTGTGATATTTTCCTGGTGCTCGAGTCCTGCCATGAAAGAAAATAGTTGCATACAAAATTGTTGGAGGATTACATGTGAAGTTACAATATCCACTGTTTTTTTGTTGGGATAAAGCATATGTATGCAACCTACATTTATAGAGCATGTATGGTCATATGTGCGGATATAACATGACATGTTCTTTCTCCTCTACATAGACTGGTGTGCGTACGATACAATTTGTGTTGTGCTTGAGATATGATATGTGCAACAAAGATTCTTCAAGATTATATTTTCATGTTTGGAAGCATGTCTGGGTAGTTTGCCATGAAAAAATGAGAACTTTTAATGTGGGAACAACAGTTTGTGTAGAGGATAAAGAACATGGTTAAAGGGCATATTTGGATGAATTGCCACAAAAAACCAGAAATAGTTTAGCTGCGGCCATGCAATTGCATGATATTTTCTGCCTTGTAATATATTTTGGCCAAGGAAAAAAAATCTAGACGTTTACACCCATGGATAGAGAAGAGAAAAGGTTCATGTTTCTTCCTTTGTAAACTGTTCGTTGAGTTAGTTTTGTTGTATCTACATATTGCTTGTTCTTCAGTGAATACCAGATTCCATTGATGTACATTGAATTTTGTGGGTTCCCATGTTGAAACAAACAGAGTAGTTGGAGAAAAGGAGGGAGTCTTGACTGCATCGGATGAAGAGGATATAGAAAGGTGCATGTTTGTATTGTTGTTTCATATTTTGTTGTTTTGTATTTCATTTATGGTCTGTATATGTGTTAAACTAGTTGCGTGCCTTCCTACATGGTAAGTTATCTTGGTTACATACGTTCCTTCTTGCATACTAAGCTAGTTTATGTCCGTTGTGTTTGCGCTGCATTGCTGCATTTAAAGAAACAGAATTGCTGGACAGGACGAAGGACTCTTTGGAGGGTAAATAGACCTTTTTATTTTTCTTTTAGATGTCTGTTTTCATACTAACTTGCCTTCGTCTCAATTGCATCTTCGACATTACTGCCTTGGAAAAAACAGGTTGCTTGGACAGGGAGTTGAATTCTTCTGTGCAATAGCAGAGGGTTCTGTGGTACAATCTTCTAAAAGGTATACCAAGTGTGCCGTTAAATTAAATATATAAACCAGGAGGGAGAATATAATATTAGACTTGAAAATGATGAATTCGTAGTAATGGGCCTTTCTGCGCTCCATGTTTCTACTTTTTCCATTTTCTATTATCCCTTTTGTTTTCTAATTCATCTGCTTAGTGTGGTTTCTGAAAATTCCCTCGTGCGTCGGTTGGCGGACTAACGGACTGACATATGTGGTCCTGCTTCTACCTTATTCCATAGTTACCCACTTTGTCGATTGCGGCTGCCAGGTTGGCAGGTTGAAGATTTCTCTGCTGGCTTCCGGGGGTCCGTGATATACACATTGGCCATGGTGACCCGCGGTTACTCCCTATTTATTGTTAAACATTTGTCCAGTTAAAAAATTAATATGCATACAGTTTTATTGTTATTTGGTCCTTCCGATGGACAATATACAATGCTTATATTTGTTTACTCTTGATGTTCATCTACACATGCTTGCATCAGAAAAAGTGGGACTAGTGAGATAGCCATGAGCAGTCAGTCATCCTAGACATCAGTAGACTGACAAGGCCAAAGGTGAATATGCATATGATGTGCTCTTACTATGTTTATTGAACAAATTTCGTGGGCTATATATTCATCTATGGCATGGAAGATATAATGATACCATTTGCAATACATGGTTTCCAACTCGCAACAAGTATCAACAAGTACAAGCAAAACACTGAATATGCTGCATGTTTCGCAGACCAAGAGGTGTGGTTGCGAAACTGTGGATCCATAGTTCATCAATACTATTTGTGTACTTGTAGCACACTACCATTCACTTTAGTTTTCATGTTCAACAAAAATTTCATAAGGTCTAGAGTTGTGACATCCAAAGTACTGTCAATAGAGGGCTTGAACAACTGCCAAACTGGACAATTGTTCGTCGAGGACATAATGGTTGTATATACCACCTACTTGGATAAGGAAAACAAAAGTAGATCCATTATGCATGCTGATATGATAGACAAGGACGCCATGATGACAGTCACACTCACTATTCCTCCACAACTTGTCCAGAAACATGCAGAAAAGATATTGCCACGTAATGGGATATCCATTACAAATTTTCATGTATTTCCCAAAATAGTATATGACGGTGGTGATTGCAATCAAATTATTTTGCTCAACGAAACAAGTATTGTGGAAACAATTCCCTCTATTTGTTCAGAATATCGCTTCCTCTCGGACTTGACTATCAGGCAGTTTGCACAAAGCACTAATATTTACCCCATCAGAACGATTGGGGCCGCTGTGATACTGGCGAGAAAATTTGGGTCGTAACACATTCTCCATATAAAGGATGGCCAGTCGGACAACGGCAAGGAAATGGTATCGCTTTTCATATTCAATTTTGTTCTTAACTTTCGCGTCTGCATATATGTGGGATAAGTAAAACAAATATTGAATTGTTCCGTGTTGCCGCTACAATTATTCGATATGTATTCAAATTTGTTTTCGTCAATGGAACAACAATTGCATAGAGGGTAGATTCCACTTATGTTGTTAAAAAATATAACAAAGAAGAAGGATGCTAGAGAAAGGATCTTTCGGACAACCCAGGCAATGTTTGTAACAGAGTTGCGAGCATATATAGTAGAGGATATGGAGAAACTAGCTAGCTCTACAATTGTTGTGCATATACATCCACAAAATCATCCTCACTTTGCTTATATAAATAGCCTTCAACAAATTTCTGCACCTGTTTACTTTTTCTTTTTTGTTTTACTGGGGATGGGGGGGATGCAGTTGTGTATTATATTGTTCAATGTATTAATCCCTTTGCTCACATTGCCAGGTTGAAGGTCTTTTACTTGCAGCCAATGTATACTCGACCCCCTTTGAGCCTGTATGTGCAAAATTCCATTCCGCTACTTCTGCTTCCGCTTTGATAAGTGATGATACGATTGATTGTCTGCGATACGATGAAAAATGTCCATATATTTATTGACATTGTGTCAATGGTGTTATCCAAACCGTGGGCAAAAAAACTGTGTAGTGTTCGGTTAGGCAACCTCTGTTACAAAATGTGCTTCCTGAATTGGCAGAGTTGTCATATGAAACGTATTTACAAAAAAAGGCAAGCAGTGTCTATATGCTGGAAAAACTTTGGATATAGAGAAAATTCACCTTAAATGAGGACAATGCAATTTTGCATATCAGCTGAAGAAGGGAAAAAAAATAAATTAAATCAAACTTTGGGAGGAAACAAAAATACCTCATGTCTCTCTGTAATATTTGTTCAAAATCCAGATGAATGTTCATTTCAAGAGAAAAGGAATGCACTGATGTCTTTTCTTTGTATATCAAATTGTTTGGTGCAAAGGTCGACGGGTTCTTCTCAATGGAACCTTCTAGAAACTTTCTTCTGGGTTGTTTAATCTATGGTTGGTTCTTGGTTATTTGGTTTGTCTGTCAATTTGTATATCGTAGAACTCCAACTCTTCTTTGGAGGACAGGGAACAATATAGTTGATTTGTTTTGGCGAGGTGGCACGCAGAGCCACCTGATAAATTTTATGGCGTTGTGACGCAATGTACTATGTGAGTTGTTTTGGCAAATTTCCTTGATCGATGAACTTGGTCAAATTGTTGTTGTGAAATAATTTGAAATCAATGAATATATAGTGTGCAGAGTGCAATTGTACTATCATACCAACAAGAGGCTCTTAAAATTCAAATTGATCGTTGTTTTCACAATTTTTTCTTATTCGATGAACTTGGTAAAATTAATATCCTAGAATAATTTGAAATCAACGAATATATATTGTGCGGAGTGCAATTGTGCTATCATATGAACAAGAGGGCCTTAAACTTCAAATTGGTCCTTGTTATGCTTGCGGTGATAGAATTTTACAAAAAAATTCTTGTGTTTCCTTCATTTTTTTAAAAATAAGCGATTTAACATCCTTTAATAATTTAATGTAGTTCACTTGTACAATAACAATAGTTAATATTAATATTTTAGTATCTGAAAATAATGTTTTCAGCTGAAGTTAGATAGGATGAGAATTGCTAAACAATTGCAATCTTGAACCCGCCAAACGTGGAATCCACAAGTCCACCTGTCAATTTGTATATTGTAGAAGTCTGGGTGGTATTTGCAAGACACCAAACAAAAGAGGTTCAAATTTTAGCCCGTCGGGCTGAGAACCCGCGATCCAAAAAGTGCCCAAGTATGGAATGACAGATCCGCATATGCTCTATAAAATCTCTTCTCCATACTTTCTAAAAGTACATGTTTGCTATGTATTGCTCATTTCTTAGAAAACTTTTATATCAGTCGCCCGACCAGATTGTACAAACTTTCTCGTTTAATTAAATTCTGCAATAGCAAAAATTATTATTAATAATTTAGTGTTGAAAATCGTGTTTTTAGATATGTTAGATAGTTGATAGGGATTAGTATCTGTAAACAATGGCCTTAAGTCCATCTATCAATCTATATATCGCGGAACTCTGAGGGCTATTCAGAGGACAAGGAACAATGAAAAATGCATTGTTGAGAGACACATCCCACAGGTCCGTTTGTCAATTTGTAAATCATGGAGATGTGCCTGGTGTTTGTACAACACAGAACAATAGAGGCCCAATTTTCATCTCGCGAGCCCCACAGACCCGATAAAAAAAAATCGCTAGATATGAAATCCATACCGGATAGCTATGGGACAATAAAACTGCAATGTTCAACCAACCATCCAGAGACCACCTGTCCACTTGTATATCATGGAAGTCTGGGTGCTATTTGTAGGAGACAGAACAATGGAGACTCTATTGTCGGCCCGCTAGGCCGCGAACCAAAAACTGCCTAGGTATGGAATGAGGGATCCGCATAGGCTGTATAAAATCTCATTCCATAGTTTATATAGAGATAATGTCCACAAGTTTGTGTGTCAACTTGTATATCGTGGAAGTCTAGGTTCTATTTGTAGGACATGGAACAATAGATACTTAATTTTCATCCTGCCAAGTTGCGAACCTGTGATAAAAAAAGTGCCCAAGTATGAAATGAGGGATCCTCATATGTTCTAGAACAATGTTTTTGTACAACGTGGAACAATAGACGCCCAATTTTCAGTTCGCCATCCCCAGATCTCCCGATAAAAAAAAATCGCTAAATATAGAATTCATATGGGATCTCTGCATATGTTCTATAAAATATCATTCCATACTTTATTTAGAGACTATGTCCACAAGTCCGCGTGTCAATTTGTATATCGCGGAAGTCTAGGTGCTAGTTGTGGGACACATAACAGTAGATACTTAATTAAAGCCTGCTAGGTCACGAAATCACGATCCAAAAAGTGTCAAATTATGGAATGAGGGATCCGCATATGTTCTAGAAAAATGTGTTTGTAAAGCATGGAACAATAGACACCCAATTTCCAGCTCCCCAGCCCCATATCCCTCGATAAAAAAAAAATGCTAAATTTGAAATTCATATGGGATCACTACAGGACAATAAAAGTGCAATGTTTAGCCAGCCAGCTCGAGTCCACCAATCAATTTGTATATCATGGAAGTCATGGTGCTATTTGTAGGAGATGAAACAATAGAGACTCTATTTTCGGTGCACCAACTCGCAATCCAAAAACTGCCTAAGTATGGAATGACGGATCTGCATATGCTGTATAAAATCTCATTCCATACTTTATATAGAGACCATGTCCAAAAGTCCATGTGTCGATTTGTATATCTCGAAATTATAGGTGCTATTTGTAGGACACAGAACAATAGATACTTAATTTTCAGTCCACCAGGTCCCGAACCCACGATCCAAAAAGTGCCCAAGTATGGAATGAGGGATCCGTATATGTTCTAAAACACTATCAATTTGTATATCATAGAAGTATGGGTGCTATTTGTAGGAGACAGAACAATAAAGACTCTATTTTCGGCCCACCAGACCACGAGCCCACGATCCAAAAAACGCCTAAGTATGGAAGGAGGGATCCGCATATGATGTATAAAATCTCATTCCATACTTTATATAGACTATGTCCACAAGTCCATGTGTGAATTTGTATATTGCGGAAGTGTAGGTGCTATTTGTAGGACACAAAATTCTAGGTGGTATTTGTAGGACATGGAACAATAGATACTTAATTTTCAGCCCGCCAGGTCACGAACCTGCGATCCAAAAAGTATCCAAGTATGGAATAAGGGATCCACATATGTTCTAGAACACTATCAATTTGTATATCATGGAAGTCTGGGTGCTATTTGTAGGATATGGAACAATAGAGACTCTCTTTTCGGCCTACTAGACCGCGAGCTCATGATTCAAAAACTACCTAAGTATGGAATGAGGGATCTACATATGATGTATAAAATCTCATTCCATACTTTATATAGAAACTATCCACAATTCCATGTGTGAATTTGTATATCGCAGAACTGTAGGTGCTATTTGTAGGACACAGAACAATAGATACTTAAATTTTCAGCCCACCAAGCTGCGAACCCATGATCAAATGCAACGTTCAGCCAAGCAGCCCATAGGTCCTCCTGTCAATTTGTATACCACGGAAATCTGGGTGCTATTTGTAGGACACAAAACAATAGAGACTCTTTTTTCATCCCGCAAGGCCGCCAACCTGAGATAAAAAAAAAGCCTAAGTATGGAATGACTCTTTTTTATATGGCTCGTTTGTCAAAATACTTTTATATCACTCGGCCGACCAGATTGTGAAAACTTTCTCGTATAATTAAATTATGCAATATAAATATTTAACAGTAATAATTTATCAAAGGTTAGTTTCTGAATTTGTATAACGCATAATTGTCACTGCTATTTGTAGAGCACAGAATAGTAGATGCCCAATTTTTTGCTCGCCAGACCGAGAACCCTCGATCCAAAAAAGTGGCTAATTATGGAATTAATACGGAATCACTAAGGACAAAAAAAAATGCAATGTTGAACCAACCAAACCACAAGTCCACCTGTCAATTTGTATATCGCGGAAGTGTAGGTGCTATTTGTAGGAAACAGAACAATAAAGGCTCAATTTTTAGCCCTCCAGGCCGAGAACCATCGGCCGTTCACATGCCCTAGGTATATCTTCGACCGACTGCTTTTCATACTTTGGTATTTCTTGGAATTAGTTTTTCCATTGTTGTTTCCTTCGTACTTGTTTCCAGATACACAAAATAAATTTTGGCAGTAGTTCTCTCCACACACAGTAAACACATTGGGGCATAATGGCCAGAGGTTCCACTATTCCAGGGCATATTGTTACTATTCATCTCCCTCCGCCCAGTAGAAAAAAACGAGATGGTCCCTTGGTACACCGAGAGATATATTTCAAGACAAAGAATTCCATCGCAACCCTGGCTGGTCAAAGAACCTGCCCAATTGCAGTCATTGCTATTGTAGAAGTTGATGCCATGAATTCCGAGCAGAATAAGATGATCCGATGGACGATGATATGACAATGGATGATGGAAATGAAGAGAATCTTCCCTCTCCTGTGCCCAAATTGAAATCAACCATAATGAATGGACCTTCCCAGCTCGGTGATCACAGTCATGAAAACACCAATAGGAGTTTCAGAAAAGAAACTGACGGTGAACGCAACAACCACTTTGCACCACCAAAGTAGGAATTCTAGAGTTCCAAATTAGTCCGTTCTAGGAAGAAGAGTTTCAGTGTAAAGAAATTATATGTTAATTCTCCCAGAGATATATTTCAAGCCAAAAAAATATTGTTTAACATTTTTGAGCATCAGGTCCAAAACTCTTGCTCTTGCCACACATTTTCCTACTAGTCATCTCCTTCTGCCTAGACTAGACTAATTTGGGCCTCTGCAATTGCATGTGCAAGTTGTGCTACTTAATTTTTTTGGACTATGCAGAGCCAGTTTCAGCTACGGGCTATTCCACTTTCCCTGCAACCATTTTCATCTTCTTTCTGAGGAAAAGCTTCTGAAAAATATAAATTTCAGCAAAGGATGATTCATCGACGAGAAAACTCCAAGAATATTGCATACTGCAGAACCCATGCCTATGTTTGTCACAGATAACTTCAATGTTTCGGCCTGAATAACTGGGTCCAATTTCTAAGCATAGATGCACAATACTCAATGTTTTTCTTATTTTTTTTATTTTAAATGGATTTTCTATTACAAAAAAATTGTCTTGCACTCTTCGTTGCTGCCTCTTTTCTGGGTTTAATGCATGTTCTAATTGGCATGGTTCGGTGCTCTCATACTTCTTCGATCTTCTGTTTACTAATACCAATATACAATGTTGCAGCAAAATCATTGTTCTTGTTTGTAGACATGCAATTATTAAGTTTTAATGCTAACATCCCATAATGCAATAAGTTTAATACTTGAGTTAATATGTTGCACTAATGGTAGAATGTATGAAGAACATAGTTACACACACACATTCCAATAAAATCTAATCTTCCACAAAGCATTTGCTGGCAATTAGTAGAAAAGAAAATTTAGTGGTTAAGTTGATATGTTACAATCATGGAATAATGTATCAAGAACATAGCTACACGCATACGTTGCAATAAAATATAATCTTCAACAACACATTTGCTGACAATTAGTAGATCATGGCTTTGCAATGATGGTGCTTCTTTGAAACCAATTCGT
>JASDQU010305812.1:11798-25574 GCA_032191745.1 Picea mariana | reverse complement strand
GCCAAAAAAAATAAACTCACCAAAAAAGTTGAGTTTGTCCACTTTTTCACCCCTTTTTTAAATATTATATTTGGCCACCAACAATATTGACTTACATGACACATCTCTTTTATTTTGAGTTGTAGAATGTGATTTATGGTGTAATAATAAAATTGTACTTATAAATAGTTAAGTGTCGAAACTTGGATAAGCCAAGAACTCAAGATGACTACTTTACCACTATTCTATGGTCCCCTTCATGATGGGTACCATATCAAATCACACATTTTATTATTTTAATTATTATTTTGTGAATGTTTCACAAGGATAAGGGTGGGGGGTGAAGGTCTGTATTAATGAAATAAGTGTGCCCTCGCAAGTGTACCCATGTCTCAAAGGGTGAATCAAAACATTACATGTAATTGGTATATGAATTAAGACATATCCTACAATGGAAAGTTCATGTTCAAATAAGATACCATGATCCGGGGTACTATTATATCAATGTCACGGAAACAAGTCTCACATTTTGGGACAATGAGGGAGTACTATTATGTGAAATTCATCAAGAGATATCTCACATTCTTAGAGAATTCAAATCTCACGTTTAGTGAAGATATTGATATGTGATGTACTATTCCCTCAAAGTCACCCAAAGAATTTTTAACAATGAGATGTACTATTCCACAAAAGTCACCTAGACAAATATCACATTGTCGGACAAGGAAAAGCTCATATTTGGCCATGCTATTATGACAAGAAGGTAATATTTAATCAAATTCACACAATACTTACACTTGGCCCCAACCACTAGAAACATGATTTCTAAGAATCAAACCCTTTTGGGCAATCTAACACACCACCATCACCACCATTGGATGATGACCCCATGGACAAATCCAGGGTATTTTTAAGGATTCAAATATTATACCTCTCTATATTATTCTAAGTGACTATTGCGGTTTGAAAAATCATAAAGATAGATATGTAGGTGAATATTGATTAAAAAACATATAATTTACTATTAAAAATTGTAAATTTATGTTGATGCCACCCTTAGTATGAGATATTCTCCTCCAGATGAGAATATTCTCCCCTAGATGAGGGTGCCACATCCTCTTTAGTCATTAATCAATTGTACTTGAGTTATACTAGTGGATTCAAGTCTCGCATTGAAACCTCGATATTATCACCAAGTGTTGCATGCTCACCTCAGGATCATCACCAGGAGGGAACACTTGAAATGCATGAGGCTGGGAGGGTGCACCACATGTGCATGCATGAGATTATCTCCACTCCACTTGTCTATACTAGTTAAGTGATGACTACATGACCAATTAACTAAGACTAGGTGGATGTTCACTCATGTTTCTGCCAGTTTGTGTCCACGTCTCTCTATATCACTACCATGGTGCATTAGTTCATCCTTGTAGAGTATATCATGTGTATTTTTTATTCTCTCATTTTGTTAATACACTTATTTATTCTTTCTATTCAATTATTCTCTTCTTCTCTCAACTTTGCAAGTTTGTTGTTCATTGTTTATAGCTAGATTTTGTTTACAGGTTTCAACCCAATTTCATAAAGACAGATCATAACAGTCTGAAACACATGTTTGAGCAGCCAACACTAAATTCCAGAAAAACTAGATGGCTAGAATTTCTTAGTGAATATGACTTTGACATCAAGCATATTAAGGGAAAGGAGAATAAAGTGGTTGATGCACTCAATAGAAGGGTGCATGAAATGCATGCTACAACCATTAGCATGTATTGTTTAGATTTAAAACATAGAATTTTGGATGATGTAGCATTAGATCATAATTATGCACAAGTTATAGAAGGATTACAATAGGGAAATGTATCGCTAAAGTTTAGAGACTACAGACTACAAGATGATTGAATTCTCTTGTTCAAGGACAAAGTTTATTTTCCTAACACTTAGGAATTGAAAAATATAGTGTTGAAAGAGATGTAGGTTGTACCATATGATGGTCATCCAGGGTACCAGAAGACAATTGCAACAGTAAGAAGCCAATATTTATAGCCTAGAATGAAGTAAGATGTGTCTAATTACACAATCAAGTGCATGGAATGTCAAAATTGAAGACACATCCAACGATATTTTTACAACCATCGCCCATTCATGAATTGAAATGGGAGTTAGTTACAATATATTTTATCACCAAGTTTCCATGAAAATCAAGGCAACATGATTCCACCATGGTAGTCATGGACAAACTTACAAATGATGCACATTTTATCCTAGTGAAAATGACTCACAAGGTAGCCAACATTGTAGATATTTATATGAAGGAAGTTGTCAGGATACATGGTCTTCCTAAAGCACTAGTGCCAAACAGAGAACCCAAGTTTGCTTCTAACTTTTGGAAGGGGTTGTTTAAGGGATTTGAGACTAACTTGAATTTCAGTACAACATATCATCCAAAATTACATGGGAAGACAGAGAGGACCAACTGGATAATTGAAGATATGTTGAGAATGTATGTAATGGACAAGCCTTCCTAGTAGGAACACTATCTTCATTTGGTTGAATTTTCTTACAATAATGGGTATCAAGTATCGTTGAAGATGAGATCGTTTGAAGCCTTGCATGGAAGGAAATGCAACATGCCAGTAATCCGGGACAACCCAACAAATAGAGCAATTATTGGGAAAGAATTACTAAACAAATGGAAGAGAAGATGGTAAAGCTCAAGTAAAATTTAAACGTTGCACATGACATGAAAAATAATTATGCAAAGAAAATTAGGACATACAGAGAATTCAAAGTGGGTGAGTCTGTGTTTTTAAAAGTAAAGGGTAAAATAAGGTCGATAATATTGGGAAGTTTCCCAAACTTGGAAGCGATATACTACGTATCATTTGAAGTTTTAGAGAAGACAGGCCTAGTTGCATACATGCTTTCATTATATGCATCCATGATAATTCATTAAGTGTTTCATGTGTCTTTATTGAAGAAATATATGTTGTACTATGTTGTCATTGCTGTCAAAGGATTGATTTCAAAGGGTTGATGTCAAGTATTGTCATGGTGATGTGTTTGTATCATTGATATATTGATTATTGATTATATGGTCATTGATGTAATTGTTTTCAAAGGGTTGATTTCAAGTGGTTTCATAATGATGTGTTGATATTAAAGGGAGTTATATCATTGATGTCATGTCATGTTTTATAGGAAGAAACAAATGGATAAACTCCAAAGTGGTTCCCTTATGGTGAAATCCCTCACGGGAAGATGCTCTTGGATAAAGTTCTCAAAGTGGTCCCCTTATGGTGAAATACCTCACAGGAAGACGCTTTGTGAAGTCCAAATGGTTAGGTTTCTGAGTAGCCCAACAATGTGGTTAGGGAACCCAAGTTTGATTAAGGAATAATGTAATGAATATCAGTGAATTTGCAGGAGTCACTATTCCATATGGATAGTATATGTCATGTCATTTATGGTGATATGTGGAATGTCACATAAATTCTCACCGTTAGAGATTTATGTCCATGTGAAGTTGGAGAACCCTCATGAGCTATCTAGAAGCCCCAAGAAAATCTAAGAAGTCAAATTATTCTAGAAGATCCTAGAAGAAGTTGACCAGTCAAAGTGGTTAGTTAGGGGTTAAGTGGTTGCAACAATAAAAAAATTAAAAATAAATTAGTTGCAACTAGAAGTGGAGAGTTTACTATAAATGGATGAAGTGGTTAAGTGGAGAATGTGGCTAAGTGGACAAAGTGGTTAAGTGGATACTTCTAGAGGAAGTTACTTGGATAGTATAAATAAGAGAGAAAAGGTCTCTCATTAGTATTCTATTGAGCATATTGAATATATACAAGTGATTGAGGTAACCAAAGGAGATATAAGGATAATTTTAGAGGGAAGGTTACGTAAAGAAGGCCGAAATTCAAGGGAGGCTAAAGTCTTTTGATGATGCTTTCTAAGGTATGATATTTACAGCTCATCTCACCATTTTTGCAATAATGTTTTTTATAGAATGATTAAGATAGCGAAATCTGGAGGATGTTGATAAATCATATCCAAGTATATGTGATAAAATCTTCAGCTTGTGGGTCATTGTATTTTTGGATTTACACTCTGTGGAAGATAAGGTTTGTGGCTAGTCCTGAAACTAGTCTAAAACAAGTGTTTCAGGTAAAAACACCATAACTTCTTCATAAAAAATCAAAATTTTGTATCTATTATGTGGTGCACCCATTTTCGATCCATAGAGAAAATATTTCATGTGTGGCATGCTCTACAAGTTCTCTCTCTAGAATAAGCCAAAATTCAAGAAGGTCTACCATTTTTTCTATAACTCATTTTCTGGGAGGTTCCAAGTAGCGAAACCTGGAGGAATTGTAGAAAATACATTGAAGAACATTGTGTACCATTTTTAGACCTTTATTCATTACAGGTACCGAGTTATGATTAGTTCAATTTAGGTTTTTTGACTAATTTAAGATTAGTCATGTGACACTAAAGTAAATTCTAGTCTCTTGTTGTTGAAGTTAAGGAAATTTTGCAGGTCTTTGATCACATACACCAAGTCCGATACAGAGTTATAGGTACAATTATATTCATGTTTTTATTTTTACATTTGTTCATTACATGGTACATGCTTAAGGCTACATAACAATGAAGTTTGGCACATGGTCTTGTGTAAGGTTTTATGATATTTGGTTTATGGAGAGTATGGTGTATTGCTAGAGGTATCGTGTTGGTTAACTTGGTGATATTGTGCATATGGTTCATAGTTGACTTGATTATTGATCTTTGTGAGTAGATCATATTTGGATGATGAGATTGATGAGATAGGTTGAGGTGATAGGTTGTTGTGACAGGTTGTGTTGTGCACAGTTGATGCACTTGTATTGGTATAGACTATTGGTGCAGTTTGATAGATTGCTTTCTGTATATGAGCTAGGTCTTGCATTTAAGGATTGGATTCATATTCTTAGTTGGTGTTGAGATATGAAAAACGTGTCTTGCATTGAGAGTTGGTTCTCTCTTGGAGTTGGTGCTCTATTTCAGTTGGTGCTGATAAAACCCAAGTTATACATATATCTGGTGTTCCTTGTGTTCTTTATTGTGATGGTGCATATCTCTTTATTTTTAATATATGTAATTGAGATATATTTACATGCAAGAAACTAATTATGAATGGAAGTAATAAGTAATGATGTTGTGAATGGTGATTGCTAACTAAAATTTTGTTAGAAGTGTTAAATAGCCCTCACACTAATTCACCCCCCCTCTTAGTGTGATCAGTGTGTCAAACAATTGGTATTAGAGAGGGCCTTAACTAAAATCCTTAACAAGCTTGAAGGAGATCCATGGACACACAAATGGATGATGAAGTTCCAATCTTTGATGAGACAAATTACTCAACATGGTGAATAGAAATGAAAGGACATTTGAAGGCCAAAGGAGAAGGTATTTGGAAAGCAATTATTGGTGGATTAGTTCCCTTGAAGAATAATTCAAAGTTTTCATCTCAAAAGGAAGAAAATAAGAATGATGGATTAGCTCTCAAGACCATTTTCAATGGACTCTCAAGTTCTGTCAAAGAAAGCATGGGACAATGTACTTCCGCCAAGGACTTGTGGCTGAAGCTAGAGAAGGTATATCAACACAAAAGAAAAGACACTAAAGACAATCATGTCAAGGACAATGAAGATAAAGACTATCCAAAATATTCTGATTATAATACTCCTAGTGAAGTTGAATGTTCTCTTAAAAATGAAGAAGATATAATAGAAGTTTGTGTAGATGAAGAAGAATAGTTATTGAATTTTAAAGAAAATTTTGTATCTGAGTTAGGTGGTGTTAGCATGGAAATAGGACATTATTCAATTGCTTCTGAGTATATTGAAAAATGAATTAATGAAGTCCTATAAAATTACCTAACGCATATCATGGAACTAAAACATATGCTCAAAGAACAAGAATAAAGTAAAAGGACTCAATTAGAAGAAAAAGAAGAAGAGATCAAAAGACTAGAGAATGAAATAATTAATCAAGTAGAATAACATAAGAAGGTAGATGATGAGCTTAGAAAAATTATTGAAGTTAATATCAATCTGGAGACCCAAATTGAAGAAGCCAAAAGAATAGATGAACTATTGAATAATCAATTAAATGAAAAGGAAGAGTCATGCCATAAGTTGGAAGCTGAAATTGTTGATCTTAGAAATAAAGTAGAGAAATCAAACACTCATAACAAGTTCATGAATATCTCAACAATCTTGAATGAAATCTTGGATAGTCAAAGATCACCAAATGATAAATCATCTCTTGGATACAGCCACTACTACATATTGAAGAATTTGTGACAAATTACTTGCAATGAAAGTAGATTTTCGTCGCAAAAATGAAGATAAAGATTTAAATTTATCTTTCTTTTTTTAATCATCCCACGTTCGTCGCCTAGGAGATGAACTCTATCTATCGTCACATAGTTCGTCGCATGGGCGACGACTCAAATATTACCATTTCCCTATTCTAATTCAGCCAAATATTTGAAAAAGTCAATATTGACTTGGTCAATGCTCATCGCTGAGTTCATTGCATGCCCGATGAGACAAAGATTATTTTTGGCATGTTCAAACAATCACCCAACTATTTGACAAAGTTAATATTGACTTGGTCAACATTCGTTGAAATGGCAATGAAATAAAATATATAAATATTTATCAAATTATTGATGTTGCGACAATCTTGCTATAACAATGACGGTTCATAAAAGGTATTTTTGTGTGTAAGAATAATGGCGAAAAATATTAGAGGTGGGAAAAAAGTAAAGAGGGTGAAAAGAGTGATGGTAGATGTTATTTCCCTTCCAAAACATGTAGTTTTACACATCCCGTAAGAATTTTAATAGCAACGACTAAAAAACATTGTAGGAAATATGGGCACACTGACGGGGGATCGAATGAATAATGTCTCGTGGTAATTAGCTATATATATAGTTTGAATATTTGTTATACACACTAATTTTGCATGATTGTTTGTAATTATAAAGTTAGAGTTGCCCCCTAACTTTCTGCACAATTATGCACCAAGTAGTAGTAGAATGATGTTGTACAAGTTGAGGAACATGAAGCAAATGAGGATTGCATGGAAGAAGATGTTGGGACAAATCAAATGATCCAAGATTTGTTTGCTTAGTCAGATGAGAAGGGGGACAATGATGGTATTTATAATGGACCTCTATTAGAAAGGGAAAATAAACGAATTTATAAAGGATCAAGAGAAAATCTTATCTCCTCTACATTGTTGCTAGTGAACTTAAAGGTTATGAATAATTTTTCAAACACTTGTATGACACAAATCCTAAGGTATGTAATATGTTTCATCTCATATACATAAATGTTGAATTTTATATATTTTTTCTAGTGTTAATTAATGTGTAAAATAAGAATCCAACATTTACGATTAATATTCTTTACATTAACTAGTAATTATTTGTTATGTTGTAGATTGTTAGGTGAATTTTGGTTACCATTGCCAAATATTTTACCTCGCACATATGGATATTTTCTTGCCATTATGAAAGACATTGGAATGGAGTATCAAACTATAGATGCATGTCCTAATGATCATATTATATATTATGGACAACATGCATCAAAAATAGAATGTCCGCAATGTCTTATCAGTAGATATCGAATCAATCAAGTAACAAAAAAGGTGCCTCGAAAGGTTCTTTGTCATATTCCCATAATTTCACGTTTGCAACAATTATTTAAGTGTGAAAGAATAACACAATTTATGGATTATCATGCATGGAACGGAAGTGGAGACAGTGCTCTTCGAATGCCTACAGATGGTTATGCATTTAGGGAAATTGAGGAAAAATGGGCATATTTCAAGGATGAACCTCGTAATGTTAGGATTTCATTGGCAGGTGACGATGTTAATCCATTCAGAGAGTTTAGGTCTATTTACTCAGTGTGGCCTATTTTGTTTATCAACAATAACATTCCTCCTTGGATGTAAATAAAGAGGGAGCACATAATGTTGACAATGATTGTTCCAGGTTTTTGTTTGCATTACTTTTTTGAATGTAACATTTTCATTTGTTTTGTTTTTTGCATAATATATTTTGTTTATTTTTTACTTCTATATACATATCATAGTAGTAATTATGTGTAATTTCAAACAATTAGGTAAGTACCAAGTTAAATATATGAATGTATATATTGGGCCTCTTATCGACGAGCTACTAAAGTTATGGGCCGACATCACTATGCATGACATCTGTAAACCAATCGGGGAGAAGAAATTTTAACTCCGTGGAATACTTGTATGGAAAATTCATGATTCCCTAGGACCAACACATTTTGTGGTATGTAGCATTTTGTTGCACTTTAATACTATATATATTTTTAAATATATCATGCATGTTTTTAAAATGATCCCATTGTATAATTGACATTAATCCATCTGACGTTACAGGTCTTCAAACAAAGGGAAAATTTGCATGTCCAATTTGTGGTTCTAAGATGAAGTATCATCATTCAAAAAGTTTAGGAAAGGTGGTGTTTGATGAGTATAGGAACCTCCTCCCTAAGAACCATAGGTATTGTACTACTGAAAAAAATACTTTCAATGGGAAAAAAGAGATTGGATTAAAACCATGAAGAATGACACCTCAGTTATGGAGGTTGGAATATGATAGGAATCATCAAGGTACACAATTTATTTATGTATCGTATATGTAATGTTTTGAATTTTTATTTTAATAATTATTGAATTTATTTTACTGTATTTTAATTGTTGTGATTTCTTTTATGCTTTGTGATGAAGGCCGCCGTCTTGAAGGTGTTAATAATGGGCTTCCACGAGGAATGAAATGTTATCCCACTCAATTCATGAGGTTTCCATACTATGAGGAGCTAAAACTACCTAATTTTTTTGATACAATACATATCGAGAAGAATGTGACATAAACGTTATGGTGAATCATAGATGGTAGGAGGGATAAAGAAAAAATTGTCAAAATTTGTACTGACATTCAGGAATCCAAACATGCAATGCGAAGTGTGGCCTGATAAAATAGAGATGTAGACAAAACAATTACCTTCCATGGTTATTAACAGAGCAACAAAGCAATGATGTAAAAGAGGTCATTCAAAGAATTAATTTTCCCACGGGTTTTGCTTCAAACATAAATAATATCTTAATGGAGAAAGGTGAATTTGGTGGGGTAAAAACACATGATTGGATACCTTCATTAACTTAATAATTTTGGTATACATATTTATATATTTTCCATATACATCTTTTAATTTTTAATTTTTTTTCTCTACTTTGAAACAAATAACGATTCATTTTTTTTTGGTATAGTATGTTCTACTGCTATCTCTCCCAAACGACTTTGACAACAATGTCAAACAAGTTATATATGATCTTGAAAAATATATGAGGTAAGTAGCTGTGATTTATAATATGAAAAATATTCTTTCAATTTGTTGTTGTACTTAATGACATATGTTTTACTTGTAATGTAACATATTATATTATGTTATAATGTTGAAACATGTTATTTTCTTGTGTCATGATCTATAGATGGCTATCATTGAAAGAAATCCATGAAGATGAAATAAAGTATTGGAAGAGAGAAATTTCTCGGCTAATGTGTGAAATGCAAAAGTATCTACCTCCAACATTTTTCAATGCACAAGAACACTACCTCATACACCAAGTTGAGGAGATTGAAATGTGTGGACATGTACACACAAGGTCAGTGTGGATGGTGGAGAGGCACTTGAAATCATTGAAGGCTTTGGTAGGACAAAGATCACGTCTTGAGGGTTCTATGGTGGTGGGATATATAGTATATCAATCCATGGTGTATATTAGTCAGTATCTTCCTAAATTAGCAGTGCCAACTATGCATCCAGTGAATCACCTTTGTGATCTAGATTTTATGAGAAGAACAAAATGAATACAGATTATTAACAGATGCTTAACAAAAAATAACAAAGATACAGTAAGATTGGTTTTCTATTCAATAAGGAAATAAGATGAAACTGTAAAATGTAGCAGAAAACAAGCTTGCTAGAATGGTGGTGGCTTATCTCTGAGAAGAGATGTGACAACTGTGCTCACTCACAAGAAGATTGTTACAATGAGGCTCTGAAGGAATTTTACAATAATCATTAATTTCAAAAACCCTAGACATCCAAAACCTAACCCTAGGAGATGAAGCGCCAAAAGTCATGTGGGCCCCGTTTGGGTAAGTCAGTACATCAACTTCCCGGGGTCGTAACTTTTTCATACAATCTCTGTTTGACACACTCAATACCTTGTTAGAAAGATATATCCGAGGATAACAACTTTTATGTGAGAACCTTGAAGGAAAGTTGATGTTGCTCCTCTGTTTTCCCAAAAAACGTCATTTAGGGCCTCAAAATGTCTCCGAAAGTTCAGGACCTGAAAAACTGCTAAAAATAGTAAATTACCAAAATTTCCAGAAAAATGTTTTGAGCCAGTTGGAAAAGGTGGGTGGCCACCAATATCCACCTGGATCAATCCTCCATCCTTAGGAAGAAATGGTCTCCATTGTGTTGATTTCCCCCATAAGATGAGGAAATTTTTGCTGAATTTGGCCCTGGGTGAGCCACTTTCCTTGGTGCAAGAGTTTCCCTACTTTGATGACTCGATAAAGATGGATCCTTTGTTGTTGAGTTCCATGTGTGTCCACAATCTAATCATTGGATTCCTATTGTATGCAATTGGGGTTGAGATCTGTTGGTGTCAGTTGTTCTGCTACTTATGAGGTGTCCAATAATAGTGGGAAATAAGGCCGAAGGAGATCCACGTTGAACATTGGGTGTAGGCCAAGGAAAGGAGGAATGTTGAGCTAAAAAGAATTATCCCCCACAACCTTGGTGATGGTGTACAACCCATAACGGAGTGGGCGAAGCTTCTAATGGGGTCCTTTAAGGCGTTCTTTCTGCAAGTGCAACCAAACTTTTTCGCCCACCTGAAACTTAAGTGGCACTCGATGTTGATCATGGTGCAACTTGTACTTGTCATTGGACTTATGTAGGATATCCTGAACCTATTGGCGGATGTGATGGATCCGCTCAATGAACTGAGTGGCTTTGTCAGCTTCAGTTGGAGCAGAAGATGAGTTGGTTGAGGTGATCGCATGGGGAAGTGCAACATCTATGGACCCAATGGTTGGAATCACAACCCCACCTGAAAGGGGCTGTGGCCAGTTGAACTATGTAGGGCTCGATTGTAGCTATGCTGGACATAGGGAAGGCTCTCATCCCATGTGCGAGGGTGCTTGGAATTATACATGCAAAGGATATGCACAATCATTCAATTTATGACCTCGGTTTGGCCATCTGTCTGGCGGTGGAAGGTCATGAATTTGGTGAGCTTGGTGTCTAGCAGTGACCAAAGGCTTGACTAGAATGTGCTGAGAAATCGATTGTCCCGATTTGAGAAAATGGTTTGTGGGATTCCAAAATGTACCAAGACTCGTTCAAATAAGATCTTGGTAGTGGCCTCTACTGTGATGCTCTTCTTGTAGGCAACCATAATGGCCATCTTAGAAAACCGATCAACAACCACAAAAACACAGTCATTTCCCCACTTGGTGTATGGGAGGCTAGACATATAGTCCATTGAGATGGATTCCCATGGCCTTTCAGGAGTAGCAAGAGGGGTGTACAGGCCCTGTTTCTTAGTGGTTAGTTTGGCAATAGTGCAGGTAGTGTAGGACCTGATATACTTGTTGACCTCCTGTCGAATTTTCAACCAGTAGAAATATTTTGTAGCATCGCCATTGTATTTTCGATGCCGAAGTGTCTTGCCACCCAACTGTAGTGGGCTTCCTAGATCAACTTTGGTCACTCGCTTGGTGCAACGTATATATGGCCTAGATGGCACAACAACCCATCCTGAAGATAGAAATTATCGACAACTGCATTTGCATCCAACATTTGCTAGGTGGTGGTGAAGTCTGGATCTGTCTCATAGAGTTGGGGCCATCCAGAAGTCTCATGGCTATAGGATTATAGCACTGTGGCGAGTGCCGTGAATGGATATCTACTGAGGCAATCAACGACGCGGTTGGTGATTCCTATTTTATACTTGATGTTGAGGTGAAATTATTGCAAGTATGTGGAACACTTTTGATGGTGGTCATTCTGTAATTTGCGTTGTGTCTACATGAAATGCAGTGGCTTATGATCAGTGTGGATAATTGTTTCCTTCCCAAGAATGTAATGTTTCCACTGGCGGCAGAGTTTCACAATGGAGTACATTTCTTTTTCATAAGTAGGGTAATTACATACAACATATGATAGTGTCTCACTATGATAGGCCATAGGGTGGCTTTTCTGAGTGAGAACGATGTCCACATCATAGTCTGAATCATCTCTCTCAATATCAAAGGGTTGTTGTAGGTCTGGTAGTGAAAGTACTGGGGTTGAGAACAAACTCTTCTTCAAATCATCAAACACTTGTTTTTGGGACCAACCCCATGCAAATTTCTCATTACCACCACCCCTGTGTATTTGGTTGAGGGCCCATGCAATATGGGAGAATACCAACACGAAACTGCGGTAGAAATTGGCAAGGCCCAAGAAGCTCTGAAGCTCAGTGAGTGTGGTTGGGCCTGGCCAGTCACGGATGACTTGGATCTTGGCTGGATCCACATGTACACCATGCTGATAAATGATGTATCCCAGGTAATGGACCCTGTCCATGATGAAGGATCATTTTTCCAATTTGGCGTATATCTTGTGTCGTCGCAGGGTATGCAAAACCTGTTGAATATGTTGCAAGTGTTCTGCCCAAGTATTATTGTAAATGAGATTTTCATCTAGATACACCACTACAAAAGTATTGGTGAATGGTTGCAGAAAATATTCCATCATCCTCATGAAAGTGGATGGAGCATTTGTCAAACCAAAGGGCATGACCAACCATTCAAAAAGGCCTTCCTTTAACTTGAAGGCGGCCTTCCATACATCTGTCTGTTCTATCGGGACCTGGTGGTAGCCAGACTTCAGATCAATCTTACTGAAGTATTTGACCCCCGTGAGTTGATCAAGGAGGTCATCGATTTAGGGAATTGGGTACTTGTTTCTGACTGTGATTTTATTTAGAGCCCGATAATCAATGTAGAGTCGCCAGGTTTCATATTTCTTTTGTACCAGCATGATTGGGCTCCCGCAAGGTGATGAGATGGGATGGATGTGACCCTTGTGGAGTAGTAATTGGATCTGACACTTAATCTCCTCATTCTCTAATAGAGAGTGGAAATATACTGTCCCATTAGGTAGCAGTGTGCCGGGTGTCAGATCGATGGGATGCTTGACTTGACAGTGCAGATGTACCTCGGTAGGTGAGGAGAATATATATGAGTATTCTTCCATGACCTTATCTACTTACTTCTTATATGTGGAGAGGTCGGCTGCAAAGACCTTGGATGTGGCTGTGATCTTTCCCTAATTCTGAGAGCGAATCACGAAGAAGACAAACTTCCCCGTCTAAGAGATGACCTTCCTGCATTGCTTAGTAGAGATCAAGGAAATAACACTAGGTGGGATTGCCTCGGGTATCCTGTACAATTTCCTATTCAAAGTAATAATAACACTATGAGGCCTAGACTCATATACAACATGATGTTTCCATAAATAAGGTTGGCCCAAAATAACATCACAAACTTCGAGAGGAGAAACATCACACAATACCTTGTCTTTGAAGGGATTGATGTCGTATGATAGTCGACACTGTTGGTTGACGTAGAGATCGCTTCCT
>JASDQU010305811.1:24624-60532 GCA_032191745.1 Picea mariana | reverse complement strand
CAAAATCAATTCCCTCAACCTGGGAATAACCCTTTGCTACTAACCGAGCTTTGTATTTCTCCACTTTTCCTTTTGCATTCAACTTATTTTTAAATACCCATTTGCTGCCAATGGGATTTCTTCTAGTCAACAACTCCACTAGATCCCAAGCCTTATTCTTATCTAAAGATGCCATTTCTTCGTCCATGGCCCTTTTCCAAAGATTTCCATCCTTTGAATCCACTGCCTCCCTAATAGTTCTAGGATCATCATCAATAATAGACAAAGAAAAATTTGAATGGAAATAAGATGGAGTATACCTTTCCAGTAGCCTTCTTTCTCGAATCGATCTCCTCAATACTGGAGTATGATGATCTTCTTCTTCTGATTCCTATTCTTATGTAGAGTCTAACTCATCATCCTTTAAATCAAACTCTATTTTCTCTGGTTCTTCCTTACCTGGTAGGACTTCATGTTTAATAGCATCCTTCATTTCTCTAAATACCACAACTCAGATATACACTACCTTCTTAGTTTTTGGGTTCCAAAACTTATAGACTTTGAGACCATATTTATATCCAATAAAGATACACTTTCCAGCCTTCTTATCTAGCTTACTCTTGTTTTCCTTTGGAACATGAACATATGCATCACAACCAAATACTTTGAGATGTGTGAGAGAAGGTTATTTACCAGTCCATACCTCTTGTGGAGTGTTTTCATCCAACGCTGATGAGGGTTATCTGTTGACCAGGTAACATGCAGTACCCACTGCCTCTGCCCATAATTCTTTCCCTAACCCGACACCACTGAGCATGCACCTTTATTTTTCCATCAACATCCTGTTCATCCTTTTTGCAACTCCATTCTGCTGAGGTGTATATGGAGTAGTATTCTGCCTTTCTATACCACACTTCTTACAGAATTCTTCAAATTCATTCTCGCAGAACTCTCCACCATTATCTGTGCTCAACACCTTAATTCTTTTCTTTGTTTCATTCTCAACAAGAGCCTTACACTCTTTAAACCTGTCAAAGATTTCAGATTTCTTTCTGAGGAAATATATCCAAGTATTCCTCGAGAAATCATCTATAAATGAGACATAGTACACAAATTTTCCCAATGACGGGACCGACATAGGTCCAAAATCATCACTATGAACTAGATGCAAAATTCTTTTTGCCCTCGCTGCACCAGAGGGGAATCTTACTCGATTCTGCTTCCCATATAGACAATGTTCACATAAATCAAAATCCATAGAGCAATTAGACATAACTTCAACCATACCTTTACCGTGTAGTAGTCGAAGACCCTTCTCTCCGATATGCCCTAGTCTTTGATGCCACAACATAACCTTTTCTCTAGAGACTATAGAAGTTCTTTGTTCTTCAAATCCAATATCAAGAACAATGGAACTATTGCACCCATCACTAATAGTGTTTCCTTGCAGCTTATATAGAGTTCCAAACCAAACTCCCTTCAACAACACTATTTCTCCTCGAACCATCCTGCAGGTTTCCTTTTCAAATATTGTTTTTAACCCTGCATCGTCCATTTTGCTTACATAAATCAAATTTCTAGCCAAACCTAGGATGTGTAGAACACCAGGTAGTGTTCTAATCCTTACATCTATGAGCCTCAACTTGACTTTTCCTCATCCTATGATTTTGGTTGTCGAATCATCACCTAAGAAAACATTACCTCCATCATACCTTTCATATTCGCAGAACCACTCCCTATGGGGAGTCATATGAAAAGATGCACCAGAGTCAGCCAACCATGCCTCATGATCTACATGTGTGCTTAAAGAATCCAAGTACACATCCCTCCTTCTTCCTTGGAGGTCTTTTCTTTTGTAGAAGGAGATTCTTCAGATCCCTTCTTTTTCTCAACTTTGGATCTACACTGCTTCTTGTAGTGCCTTTATTTTCCACATCTCCAACATACCTTTACAAACTTTCCGGGAGATTTAGATCTACCCTTAGACTTATATCTCCCACTTGAGAAGTTAGATCTATTTCTTTCTTGGGAACATCCTCTTGCAAATAATGCGTTCATGCTTTGTCCTTCCATATTCTTTCGTCTCATCTCCTCCAACAACAAGGATGAGACCACTTCATCAAACTTCAAGGTAGTTGTATTACTACCAATGGCCACAACTAGACTATCCCAGGAGTCTGGTAAAGAACATTGCAAACTAATAAATTTATCTTCGTCTGAAATTTTAATCTCAACAGATACTAACTGACTTACCACAATATTGAAGGCGTTCAAATGCTCTGCACCAAGTATCCATCTCTCATCCTCAGGTTATACAACTTCTTTATCAAGAATAGTTTATTTACTAGGGACTTAGGCTGATACAACTTCCCCAACTTTTCCCATAAATCCTTGGTTGTAGCTTCCTCTGACACATTCAGTAATACTAAATCGGAGAGACACAGTCGTATTGTGCTCTTTGCCTTCCGATCCAAATTTTTCCAGTCATCTGCTGAAGCTCTTGTAGGTGCAGTACCTGGATCTACCGTGGTCCACTGATCTCCGTCCACCAACAAATATTCCATCTTGAGCTTCCACAACTCGAAACTTTTCCCATTAAACTTCTCGATCTCCATCTTCGAATTGCTTGCCATTTCTTTTCACCTGAAAAATCAATACCACAGATCTCCCACTGTAACAAGGATTATCACAGTCCTGAGCCAAACCCTTGACCACAAAGGCATCCCCCTGAAGACAAAAAAGATTTGATACCAAATGTAGATTTGAATCTTGTACAATATTTATTGCAAACAGATTTTCAGTAAAAGAACATAAAATACACAATGGCAAATACAAAGATTACAAAGAGATTTTTCCCCTAGAAACCCAAACCGGGAAAACCAACATATTCTATATGCATTCATAGTGATACATTGTTTACAATACAATATACATATAGGAGCCAATGACATCCAAAACCATAACCCAATGACCTAGATTAGTCAACAATCCTAATTCCTTAACCGGAAATATAAAACCATCGACAAAGAAACCATGTGCTGAAAAACCACCTAAATATGTGACACACATTTTCCGAGACAAATAAATTTTTCTCGGGGGCACTGCCCCTACACCCCCCTTCAAACCCCCCTGCGTGCCCAAAAATATAACACATACCCAACACCAATATCCCCCCAAAATGACCAAAATCCCACAAATCTGCTGATAAAATCAATTAAAAAACCATATTATATAGTTCAAAACCTATTTTAGGCATAAATTCTGGGCGCAACCCCCAAACTCCGCACTCTTGAGCATATGGGTGGCCACCATGTGGCCAGGCGATGAACTGTTGTGCACTAGCCCCCTTAATCTCCTGGCTCCTGGTCACATTATAGGGCCATGTGGCCTCGTCCTAGACCTCCACACGCGCTCCAAACCGGTGTAGCCCACGATTTAGCCCCCGGTCGACGGGATAGCCTGACAGACTGGGGCTAACCCATTATCTCTCGTGCTTAACGATATAGGATCGGGTCTTATGGTATACGTCACACAACCAGGGGCTAGGCTCCAAACAATTATCCATGCCAAGAGTTATCGGAACAAGGTCACATTACAATGGCCCCAACCCTAACTCCGCCCGAAATTACAAAACTACAAACATATATATAAATGGTGCCGATTACAGTTAAGTTCCACCAGGTAGGCGGGCTGGTAGCCCAACCTACGCGAAATATTGGCACCCAAAGAGGTCACGAATTCGAACCCGGTGAACCCAAACAATTTTGCATTAAAACATTTAACCAATGAATTGGTGCCACGTGGCAGCCCATGTCTAGGCCACATGGCACCTTCCCATTCGCCCAATCCGATGCCACGCATCAATTGTCCATTCATCCACCTGTCTGCCCAAGTGTTAGCCCAGTCACCTACCACTGTACCTACCATGTAAGCCGTACAGGCGTGCCACGTGTCACCCTTGCAGTGGTGACACATGTCACTCCCTGATTGGTCCCACTGTACATGCCCAGTCAGCAATCTGTCCACATCACTGTATGGTTAGCTGCCACATGTCACCTCTAGATGCTTCCACGTCAGCATGATGACACCATCATGATGTCATGCTGACGTCAACATTGACTTTTTTCATGTTGACTGTTGACTTTTTGCCTGTTTGGCAAAACAAATAGATCACAATATCTGGAGCATACAACGTCTGTTTGAGCCCATTCAAGTTGCATTGGGTTCTTATCAACGAGGCTTACACACAAGTACATTTTGAATCCATTCTAAGCACTTTGAGTTTTAGGCCTTCTTGGACCCATTTTGGTCCCAAGATCCAATTCTGGATCACACTAAAGACCTTTTGGTCCCCAAAAGGTTACTGACCAGTCATAAAGTGTGGGATAGGCCACCCGACTTGTTCTCTGTCTTTAAACTCTGTCCTGTGCACCTGCCTCATCAAGATCAACTATAAAACAATCATGATAACTGACAACATATTGTTAGCCATTTGTACCCTGTCACATCTTACTAAAGCTACTATCATCCATGTTGACAACATTACTAATGATAATTTCATAAATATGACTGCAAATGAGCTAATATGTTTGTAATACTTGCACGACATTAGCTTATCTTGAAGAAAAGTGTGATTGATCTTCCATTCTACAATTATCTCATGTTCTTGCTTAAGATCTATTACTTGATTTGAAACAATTATAGGTGTGTTGCTTGCTTTAGTTGCCTTTCTTAATTGTTCCATAGTTTGAAGATATTTATTTGCCTTTAAATGATGAGCATGAACAACATATTCTTGACCTGCTATGGTTAAGTGATATTGATTCTTTTCCCTATAGAAGATTGCTTTACGATCATACAAGCAAGGATTTCCTAAGACCATTCCACATTCATTGAGTGGCACCACATCATATGTTACTTCGTCCACAAACTTAGATGAAATTTCAAACTTTAATGTGCATTGCTTGGTTATGTGCAATTGATGATTGCTGCTTATCCATTTAAGTGTGTAAGGCTTATGATGCATTTGAGTGTTTAATCCCAATTGTTTAACCAATTATTCTGAAATCAAGTTATATTGAGATCTACTATCTATCAATGTGTCGACCTTAGTATGTCTCATAATGACCCTTAAGTGAAACAATGTACTTATAGAATCATATCCATCACCAAGTTTATTTATCAAACCAACCAATGAGACTTTTGATTCATCACCTGAATTTGATCCCAAGTCTATTGGTCGTGTTGTTGTTGCAACTGTTTTCCTCCCTTTCTTCTATTTGAACCACTTTGGCCTCTTCTCATATGCAATTGCCAACAACGGTCCTCATAATTCCCTTCTTTCTTGCAATTCTTGCAAGATGGATTCTCTTCCTTTCTTGCCACTGAATTTGCCTTCTTGCCATTCCACTTCCTTTTGTCCTCTTTCCTTGAAGATGATTCCCCTGCTACTCCAACACATGTTTTCCTTGCTTCAATGTATGTCGCTTGAACAAAAACCTCATCAAGATTAGTTGGTCCAAACATGAATACAATATTTCAAATATGTGCAGGTAAACCTCCTATGCACTTCATAAGATTTTCTTGGGTATGTAAAGGAATATCTAACATCAATGTCGTCTTACGAAAACCATCAGTGTATTCTTGCACTGTTTGTCCTTTTCTTAGTTTAAGACCTTGCCATTCAATTAAAGCTTTCTCTTTATAACCCAAAGGATAGAATTGATTTCTAAGTGCAGATATAAAACTTTTCCATGATGGAAATACATTACCCACTTGTTGCGTGCCATTTTTCAACTTGCTTTGCCACTCGATGAGTGTTGTGCCTGCAAGTCTAAGTGATGCCAACTTGGTCTGAGTTGCCTCATCCTTGATTTGTTGCACATTGCTATAAAACTCCATCTGTCCGACCCAATTATCAAGTCTCTCTACATTGACTTCACCATCATACATAGGTAATTCAAATTTCACATCTAGTTTTAGTAAAGGCATTTCTTGTTTATGTTTATGGACATGTTTTCTTGCGGTGCTTTTAGAACTTGAACTTGAAGAGGAAGGATAAGAAGGAGGAATTCTAGGAGGATCCTCTTCTTCTTCACTTTTGACCTTTGAATATATTCGGTCTCTTTCGTTCCAAGTAATCCTCATATAAAACCTCCATCATCTCCAACATGGCGAAGAAAGTTTTTCAAAACTCTTTCTCATCATGAGAAAGTCCCTCTTCCGATGCCATCTTCTCTCTTTGAGAAGTTTTATTTCTCAATCCAATCAATGGATTCTCTTCAACAAGCTCGCCTTCACCATGATTCAAATTTTCCCTTGTAATCATGCAAACTCAAAAACCAAACATAAACTAGCTCTGATACCACTTGATCCACTAAGATCTTTTAAACAAAAATGGTTGAGTTATTATGCATGAGTTAAATTACCATTTAGGAACTTAATGAAAGAGGAAGAATGAAAGAGTAAACATAGTAGCCATAATATAATTTCATATCTTAACATAAGCATGAAGAACAACAAACCATAAAACACCAAAGTGATAACGAAGTTCGACAATCTCACCTACGTCTTTGGGACTTTGTCTCAGTGGGTGAGGCTTTCTTATTTCTGTTCAAATATTTAAAAGTACATCATAAAAATGCCCAAAAGGTTACAAAATGATCTGGTCTTGTTCTACCAGATCTCTGGAACCCAACAAAACTGACAACACTGAAATCAGATGAATGAAGCTTCTAGAAATGGCCCGCAAAGGTGCTCTCCTCAATGGCTTCCCTGCATAAAAATGGCTTTGGCTAAAAAATCCTTCAGCATAAATCTGTTCTGAACCTCCCTCAATGGCTTGAAGAACCTCTGGTTTTTATATACTAGAAGTGGGTAAAAACCTCCCAACTTCTCCCCAAGATCTAGCCTAAAAAAGGGCCCAATATACCCCAAAAATGACCAAAATCCCACAAATCTGCTGATAAAATCAATTAAAAAACCATAAATATAGTTCAAAACCCATTTTAGGCATAAATTTTGGGTGCAACCCCCAAAATCCGCACTCATGGGCATATGGGTGCCCACCATGTGGCTAGGCGCTAAAATGTTGTGCACTTGTCCCCTTAATTTCATGGCTCTTGGTCACATTACAGGGCCATGTGGTTGCGTCCTAGACCTCTGTGTGCACTCCAAACTGGTGTAGCCCACGGTTTAGCCCTTGGTCAGTGGGCTAGCCCGAACGACTGGGGATAACCCCTTATCTCCCACGCTTAATGATATAGGACAGACTATTATGGTATACATCATACAACTGGGGGCTAGGATCCAAACAATTATCCACGCCAAGAGTTATCAAAACAAGGTCACATTACAATGGTTTTGTGGTAAGTGTTTACGCTGAGGGTTGGGGCTAGGCCCCAGCCCTAACTCCACTTGGAATTACAAAATTGAAAACATATATATAAATGGTGCCGATTACGGCTAAGTTCCATGAGGTAAGCGGGCTGGTAGCCCAACCTACGTGAAAGCTTGACTCCCAAAGAGGTCACGGGTTCGAACCCGGTGAACCCAAACAGTTTTGCAATAAAACATTTAACCAATGAATGGGTGCCACATGGCAACCCATGTCTGGGCCACGTGGCACCTTCCCATTCACCCAATCCGATGCCACACATGAATTTCCCATTCATCCGCCTGTCTTCCCAAGTGTCAGCCCAGTCACCTACCAATGTACCTGCCACGTAAGTTGTATGGGTGTGCCACGTGTCACCCTTGCAGTGGTGACACATGTCACTCCCTGATTGGTCTACTTGTACCTGCCCAATCAACAACCTGTCCATGTCATTGTATGGTCAGATGCCACGTGTCACCTCCATACACTTCCACATCAACATTATGACATCATCATGACGTCATATTGATGTCAACATTGACTTTTTGCCCGTTGACTATTGACTATTTACATGTTTGTCAAAACGAACAGATCGCAATATCTGGAGCATACGACGTCTGTTTGAGCCCGTTCAAGTTGCGTTGGGTTCATATCGATGAGGCATACACAAACATATGTTTTTAAGCCATTCTGAGCACTTTGAGTTTTAGGCCTTCCTGGACCCATTTTGGTCCCAAGATCCAATTCTGGATCCCTTACAGTGGTGACATGTGTCACTCTCTGCTTGGTCCACTTGTACCTGCCCATTTAGTAACCTGTCCACATCACTGTATGGTTATATACCACGTGTCACCTCCAGATGATTCCACGTCAGCGTTGACTTTTTGCCTGTTGACTGTTGATTTTTTGCCTGTTTGGCAAAACACAGATCACAATATATGGAGCATACGATGTATGTTTGAGCCCATTCAAGTTGCGTTGTTTTCGTATCGACAAGGCCTACGTACACATCTGTTTTGAAGCCATTCCGAGCACTTTGATTTTTAGACCTTCCTTGACCCATTTTGGTCCTGAGATCCAATTCTGGATCAAAGAGTGATAGGAGGGAGTTCCAGCACTGGATTTTCTCTTGGGGGGTGCAAGGCATGTAAATATTGAGAAGCCAAATAGACATACCTAAGGTGATGTGTGTTAGATTGAACACCATCCAATTAGTTGACTCCTTCGCGTTATTGATGTTAAAAACTTGCAGATCCCAAAGTGTGCAAATGCCTTCGGATGTCCTTGCTGCACTGATGGATATTCTTTTTCTATTTTTCCACATAAGATCTGTGATTTTCAAAAATTCCTCTGCTTGCTTCTTAGTCTCCTGGAGAAGGAGGAGGTGGGGATTTTCGTATTTGATGAGCTATTGAACCATTTCTATTTTTTCTTTCAAGCCCAGTCCTCTACAATTCCAGGATAGAAAATTTATCATTTAGAATGAGATTTGGGGTTGCCTCCTTTCAAGGTGACTGGAACGCTTTGATTTCAGTGGGATATGGTTTCTTTCTTCAACATTTCTTCCATATTTTTTTTCTTTCCCAATTTTTTTTCTTGATTCGCTAGTTCTTCTCTTTTTTGGTTGTTGGGTTTGCGACCTGACTTTCTGGGGCTGGTTGTGGCCATAGAGTGTTCATATTATTCTTCTGAAATATCAGTGTATACTTATCCTGCTTTGGGGGAGGGGGGAGGGGAAGGGACATCAGTGACTGGGGGGTGTTCTAGTTGAGGAGGCGAAGAGTGGGAGGGGTCTTCACCCAGATTCGAGACCAAAAGGGCTTCGAACTGGTTTGGAGAGGCAGCTTGAGGGAGGGGGTGGGGGTTACTGGGAGAGGAGGGTTTTAGACTGGAGGGCGCTCCCTTTGGAGGGGAAAGAGGTTTCCCTTGATTCTGATGAGTTCCTTGCTTCCCCAATTGTTTCTTTTTCTTGGGTTGCTGCCATTGTTCCTCCTGATCTGTTGTGTTGGATTCATTTTCCATCTTCGGACAATTCTTGGAAAAATGCCCATACTCATGGAAATATTTTCATTTGAACGAGATTTGCTCATTATCTAGCTTTTGAATGTATGACCATTTGTCTAGTGTGATATTGATGGATTTTGGAAGACCTTTTTTGAGATCCACTTCCACACAGATCCACGCACAAGCTTGCAGACCATCCTTGGGTTCAACTCTGTCTATGTATTTTCCTAGTGTGTTTCCAATATTTTGGATAGTTTTGTCATTCCAATAGTGGAGGGGGAGATAAGGAAGACAAACCCATACAAAAAATGCATTGGGGATGTCATTTTATGGACATAAATCAAGTGTCCAATAGTTTAAGTACATACCTCTTGAACCCATGAAGTATGGTCCACTCCTGAAGATAAGATCCCTATCGTTTTTTTCTTTGAAATACAATGCGTAAAATCCCTTTCCACATAAATCATGGGTGAGACGTCCTTTGATAAGCGACTTCCAGTTCTCTCTAACCAGAGGGCCATTGTTTTTGGGGAGGGCCATAAACTTGTAAACAAGCCGATAAGTCCATTTTCCACTAGTTTCAGAGCATGGGCTCTAGAAGCTGGTTGAACTGGAACAACTGGGATTGTGTCTAATTTTTTTATGAACTTCGAGTTTTTCTGTTGCTTAGGGTTTCAGGAGAGCGATTACGAGGGAGGAGAAGGATTCGATGTCAGGAGAAGGAGGAGAGGGCGAGGGGGTGCCCCCACCCGAGCCTGAAGCCATGAGAGGGAGGTGGAAGCAGGGGCAACGAAAGGGCTGGCTATGGTTTGCGCAGAGGGGAAACAATAATTAACCTATAACAATTATTTAACATATTTAGTTTAACCCGAAATTTATTGAGAATAAAGAAATAACTTAAATATTCAGGGTGTAGGTACTTGAGAATGAGAAAGAATACAAATATGGATATGGGTAATCCCCACCCCCTTCCACACACACAAAAAAAAAAATTAAAATTAGTGTACTAAATCAACAATCACTCAAATTCATTTGTTAGATTCAAATCATTCAAGAATTAAAACATTTTGGTGTCCACAATTCATGAATTGATATTCATGATTCAACATTGAATATTAACATTCCTTCTTTTTATAGACATGGTGTGGAATTGACAAAATAAAAAAAATAAAAAAAATTTGAAAATTTGTTTCACAAGCATGCATCTTGATCAAATTGAATAATATTACATCATCATTTAATTTTATTGTTAAATTTGTGCTCAAGGCACCACATCTTGGCTTCTTATGGGTTAGGTTTGTTATTCAAGTTAATATTTATTTTTCTTTAATCTTGCAAAAATTACGAGCTTACTATTAATATCAATAAAACTAAGTTTGATTGTGGTAATTAAATTTAAGAAATGAATTTATCCTTTGACTTTGTATGGTGATAACGCCCTTGAGGTGAAATATTACAAATATTTAGGTATTGATTTGAATTGGAACTAGAACGTTAAGAAGATAATTATCCGTGTTTGAAAAACCTATTAGGCTCCTAAAAAATGTCAAAACATTGAGGTTTATGATTGAGATAAGAAAAAATTCCTTTTAAATCTTTACTTATCTTGATTATTCTTTATGAATATGAATTGGGCTTGCATTATCCCTTGCAAGACTTGGAACAAAATCAATCAAATCCAAAAACACTTCATAACGTATAATTTTAAAATTAAATGCAATGCTCCTTACCCCATTCATTGAAGATCGATGTAGTTCCATTGAGTATAAAGTTGTGAATAGATATTTAGATTATAAACATAAGCTAAATTTGAGCAAATATAGGCTCATTGTTTTTGTTTCTAATATGAATAGTAGCCATCACACGCTTAAAAGAGGTTGGCTAGATATTTTGAGGCTTGATTATCTATTGGAATATAAAAGAAGACAAACAAATCAATAATATCAAAAATATTAAATATTACATCCCTATAAAGTTTAAAGACAAAATTTGGAAAGACCATGAAATTTTTAATCAAATGAAGTTGGCGGTTGTTGGAATACTACAAATATTTTATAAAGCCTAATTTTGTTGGTCAAAACTATTTTTCAACATTATGAGCTTAAAGAACAAAATACATATTGTCAAGTTCAAGACCAATTATCATGATCTGCATAGTGAAATTAGTCACTATAGTAACCCAAAAACACCTTGGGATAAGTGAATTTGTAAACGTTTGTTGGTTAACTAGGTGCAACAAGATTATCCTAGGGATGCTTGGGGTTTAAAGTGGAGAAACCCATGGGGGGTAATTCTAAGTAATCATTCCATTACTCGTCTTCAAATGTATAATAGGTCCCTTATATATAATTAGGTAACAATAACAAATATATCATAATTAGATATTGATTGAGAGTTTCATTCAACCATCTACGAAAAATCTCTCCATGAATCTCTTCATTAATCTTCATCCCTAACTTTTCTCACTTGTCCTCATTATTTTGTAATAATTAGAATTTTATATATGGTCTACTTCATTAACATATTGAAATGTATTTATTATTCATCTTAAGCAGGAGTTAACCATTCATGCTCCCCTTTAATGGATACTTGTGAATCCAATATTTGATCATCTAGTCTCTTTGATCTTCAATCCTTTAATTGGTACAATCTTTATCATCTTCTTCTACCATTTTTTTCATTAGTCTTTTTAAGTCTTCATATTTGGGATTTCTTTTTAAAGGATATTATACATGAAAAATATAAACATTATTTTTGTCAATGTCCATATAAAAAAGTCACCATCCACCATAATACATGGGTCACTAGAATTGTATTTATCGGTTCTCTAGGAAACCTTTTCATGTAAATGCTTCATAAAAAATTCTAAAATCACAAACCTTTTACTTCCCCCTTCATCATAACTTGGTTCCTAATTCATCTCATGCTCATCTCAATCTTTCACTTTCATTGCCCTCCAAAGTTAGAATGTCTTGTCAACAACTTCAATTTATCATCAAGTTAGAATACAAGTACACTTAATCACCCCCACACCTACTTAGGTAGTATTTCCACAACTTTATGACATATCTATCATCTTAAGGACAACTTTATTCATCATGGTCACTAGGATTCCATGTAAAACATGTATGCCTAAAAATGGCTCATCAAAGGACTTACTACCAAACTTGGGGTTACAATGTGCCCTTCTTTGGGTTTAATAAATCGTTTTAATTAGACCACAAATTGGCATGCTAGCCTTAACAAGGCTTACAACCATATGCCTAATTACATTTTTAATTATGACTAAACTAAAGACATAACATTTTCAAACAATTCTAGTAGAATTCCATTGGAGCTAATTTTGACCTATTTTTTTATCACTCAAGTCAACATAGGACTAGGACCATCTTACCATCATCTTTAGATATGTAACATTCCCCAGCTTAACTGATGAACATTATGATGCAGAATACACAAACTCAATTTTTTTTGCTAACTAATCCTGTAGCTTATGAACTACAAGAATATATATAAATTTAACCATTATGATACTAGTAACTTAATGCTTCTACAACATGTTGAATTAAACATGAATGCAACTAGTTAACTCATTACAACAAAATATAAATAATTCACAAACACAGAGTAAAATGCACAACAACTAAATTCATAAATTAACTCAGGAAACATATTGCAACTTTTATTTTTAAAACACTTGTGCAACCAATTTCTTTGGATGGATGTTCCACTCAACCATAGAATTTTTGTTCCAAATCTCAACAACAAGTCACCCTCGAGTTGGGGCTAGGAATCCACAATAAAATGGTGTTTTTCATTGTCCACTCACTACTCATATATCCCACAACCCACAGGTATTCCCCTACAACTATCCCAATTTCCACCAGCTCTCTTCCTCTTGACTTTCCCAACCCAAGGAATATACCCCTTCATTACTCTTAGTCCATTAGGAATTCTATTCATTTATCAAGGTCTCTCTGGCATATGTAACTGAGAATATCAATAATGGGATCTCAAAGGAACTCATTGCTAGAAAAAAATACTAGTAAAACAACAACAATCACTTCTTGTTACAATGCAACTCACCCAAGATTTCACTCTTCAGAATTGACCGATTCTTAGTTCTTCAGCTCCAAAAATGCTCCAGCATGCTCCGAAATTCCCCTAGACTTCTTGCTACAACTCTAATGCTCTTCTCCATTGTTCTCTACTTGTCGTTCATGCAAAAACATGCCTGTAAATATTGTCTTCCTTGGCCATTAAAATTTTCTTTTCCCCAAGCCAATTGACCACTCTCTTTGCCCAATGTTGATTTTAATTTAGCACCATGCTCCCCATAATATGGTATGTGACTTTCTACACCCACCCTCTTACATGTATTTAATGATTGGGCTCTTCTACATTCAAGGAAAAATAAGAAGGTTATCCTCAATGATAATAAAATTCAAAAATCTAGATTTGGATTAATACCCATAAATAATTTCCCCTTTGGATCCCTCTTAGACACTCCTTTAGCTTGTGGAAAACTCAACCCCCCATCTCTGTCCATGTCCTCCAAAAACTAACATCACATTTTATTTATTAAAACATAAATACAATTCACATATAACATTGCTTGGCCATAGCCACATTCAAATATACACTTATGTATTGATTAAATTGGGGATTATAGCGAGGATGTTACAAGACATATGTCATAAAAATATCGAGAGAGATCATTTTCTTTTACATCTCAATTTATGACACATGTTGTCAATTTTTACTTCTTATTATTACCTTGTTTTTTCTTCTTCATTCTTCTTTTCTTCACAACTTTTATTGTGCTTTTGACTCATTCTTATTTCTCTTTTGCTTTGTGGATTCAATTTTGTTTTCATTATTTCTCTACAACATCCTACTTCATGACTGTCGTTGGTGATGGATGATCTACATTTGAAGTTGTCCCACTGTAATTGACATACATAGTTGCGGTCCATCAGAAATTATGCATCAACGAACGCCCAATACAATAACACCAACAACAGGAGGAGGAATAAAACAATCTCAGTCTTCATTTTTCTTATCCGAAAGTAGATATTGTTGAAGAGAAGGGCCAGAGAATCTCAATGCAATGCACAAAATGCCGGTATTACGTCAAAAACATCATACATGCAGAACAATTACTTCAAATTCGACCAGTTAACTTGCAAATAAAAATTATCCGAACTCGCCAGCTGGATTTTGATAGCCTGTGTAAATGTGTTTTTCCAGTTGAAAACAGATTTGATGGGGTATCTAAAACTTGTCAACACAGTAAATTTATTTTGAAGAATTGAGCTACCCTACAGGAGTTGTCCTCTGTCGCTCTCGCCCAAATTCGTGTAGAAAAACGTTTTTAAAAGCCAAATTTACTCTTCAGATCAAAATTTTAGTTAAGTTTACTCTGAAAGGAACCTCCATAAATGGCAGATTGAAACCCCTAGGATGTACTTAACTTTGAAACTTAATTATTTTTCCAGAGGCCCTACATCTAGTGAGCATGTACTAGCCTCAACGTCGGTAGAAATTGATTCCCAATCGTCTTTTTACTTATGGCATACAATTACTGATACAGTTACTCAGAGTCTCAGAACTCTGAAATGTTTTTAGGTCATTCTGCAAACACGAGGGTCTGAGAAAGAGGGATTAACAATCACTTTTTGTTTAGCTGATAGTTGAATTTATTTTGTTTTTGGAGCCAATTTGTACCCTTTGTCTCTACCTTTCTTTGACCTCTGAGTTATTTTTCCTAGATTTGTTAATAAAATTGTTTATATTTTCCTCTGGAAATATTGTTTATAATGCAAACCATGTGAATTGACTTTAAGGAAATGTAAAAGAATGGGCACGAACCCATAACCTATTATTGAGAACCCATGAAATTCAGTCATCAAAGGTCTTTGGATGAGAATGAATGGATATTTTCATTAATTAAAAAGAGTAACTCATTTTTGTTAAATGACTAGATTTTAAATTATCTATCAATTTCGTGTCATTTTGAAAGAAGGAAATGATTTTTGGCAAGCTCAAGTTGCATACCCATATCCAGAGCCCTTCTATGGAAGCTATGTTACAACATATGGGACACAAGCTATGGTATTGCATGTCTTACTCAATAACCAATGACTCTCGTGAATAGTTTTTCTCATCGAGTTAAAGTTAGTGATTGATAAATTACATTGTGAATGTTGAAGCATGATGTCCTTTCTTTGAAAAATGAGTTTTTCTGGCATTCTGTTTTCTTCATTATTTACTAGGTTATCAAATAAACAAGTATACTTTTAAGCAAACTATTATCATTTTTTGAAGCCTTCTGAATGATTGGTATTCTGTAGATTCCTCCTCATATGCTTGGAGTGCAACAACCTGGTTTTTCGTTACCACCATCAGACATGGTCGAGGAACCTCCAGTGTATGTAAGGAGTCTGGTGTATCTTTGTTAGCTCTCTTCAAGGAGAAAAGGGATAAGCCACAATCATATATACGCTTACCTATCATTCAATGCATGTTGTTTGCATTGACTTGCAACTCTGAGAAGTAGAAAGTTCTGTGAGGAGGTAGTTACATTATTTTTAATGAATTCTTGATATTTTTACATGAATTTTTGAACTAGGGTTTTACATATTTAATCTAGTATTAAGTTTGGATAATAGTGTTTACATAGTCTTATGGTTTAATATGTTTATGGTAAAACTTATTCAACATGATTAAAAAAAATACAACTTGATTGGACCTAATGGTTAAACACGTGTGTTTCCTCCTTGGAGGTCACATGTTCAAATCCAGAGGGGGATAGGGTATGTATACCTCCATAGAATTTATTAGTCAAATTGACGCACAAATATATATGTATTTGTGAAGATATTTCATTTTTTCTCCCGAAACAACGGGGTTTTGGGAGGGGAGGTTTGTTTATGCCTTCCTAGCTTAGTCCTCTTATTGGTGACAAATTTGCGTATTGCCTTTGGAACACACTATTTTTTGATGACCAAACCAAAAGCAACAAGATTGTGCTCGGTGACAAGGTTGTCCCCAAATATGTCCCTTTCAATCACACTCCCTTTCTAAATAACTCCCAAGTGACTTTTTAGCCATACAACGGATTCTATTACATTGGTTTAAATGTGTCAGTGTTGGTGGAAAACACTTGAAACTGCCCTCCAAGCTATTGATATTTGACCCCAAAGATAATGGTTGAACTGTAATTGATTCAGGCACTTCTTTGACTCTATTTCCCGAAATGATCTATAACCAGCTCGTAGGTGAATTTGCTTCTTAGATTGGATACATAAGAGCTCATGAAGTGGAAAGCATCCTTTGCTTTGGATTGTGTTACAATTTCTCTGGTGTAGAAAATACGAATATTCAGTTGCCTGAGTTTTTGTTCTATTTGAAGAGTGGCTCAAACATGGTACTGCCTGATGAGAATTGTTTCATGTAGGTTAGTTCCGATTCATTTTTCTTGGCAATTCTGAATACCGGTGTCTTGGATAATGCCACTAGACCTTGTTTTCTCTTGGGTAACTATCGATAAAATAATTTTATATATTGTATGACAAAAAGAAGAATCTCCTGGGCTTCACTCAACATAGTTGCTAGACTTGCCTCCTTATAATATATAATTATCCACTGCTTAATATGATAAATCTTCTTCATACATCCAATTGTATAGAAAAAGGGTTGACAAAACAATCTACTACCAGCTACAACCAATAGCTCGATCAAGTTATTTTTCCATCAACTATTTCTGGATCTACACACTGCTACATACGACTTGGATTTTCACCATAAATAACAGACTATCTTCAATTGCAATATGATGGCATGCAATATCAGTCTTAAATTCTCATTTTCCTTCATTTGTTTTCTCTCATCGAGTTTTCTATTAATGTTTGATGTTTGTGATTGGTACTACAAATGTTCTCTATTATGTTATATCTATTTTTTTTCCTACGTTGTTTTACCCTCTACATTGTTTTGTATTTAGTTGTCATGGTTTGGGTTTATTGTCCTCTATTCAACATGCTTAAATGAGGATTTGGTATACCCTAACTTTTCATTTTGTATATAAGAAACCATATTCCTTGTTTTCACAACAAAAATTATACAAGTAACACATACCTTCACTCAACCCTCATGGGGGACAAAATATAAAGGTTGAATTAAGTGGATACAATCCATCCTCAACAAAATGGTAGCTAAGTATGATTGGTCTTTGATATTATTAGATTCATAAGTTTTACTTTTTAAAATAGGAGCAAGGTGGGGTGTATTTGAATACTTTGTCTTAATTGCAAAACTTATCCTACTTTTTCTTTCCTACATAAATGTTACCTTGATTTCTTTCTTATTTGACATTTTAGTTTAAATGGATTAGCTTAACTTTTACTATATCAATATGTTGCATATTGAATGTCAATTGTTTTTCTCAAATTTACTTTTTCGACTTCATGTTCCTCGAGTTTCCTCTTACTAAAATGAGAATCTAAAACTATTTGCTTTAAAGCATATTTCGACAATGAGGTTTGGTTAGGCTATAAAATCTATATACTTTAGTGTAGGTTTGGTCTAGAAATGAGAAAATTGTCATATTGGTTGTGGTGTAATGAGATCTGGATTTAGAATATAACATCATTTCAATTTCGATGTATATAATTTGATAGGGATTTAAATTAGGATCTGGTGCAAGATTTGTCTGAGATGGGGAGGGAGATAATGAAAAATGGTGACATACTCTTGTTGTAAACACAAGAGCCATCACCCAAAATATCATTGTCATATACAAATCAGGGGGCTTTGTTGAACAATCATAAAAATCCAAAATCCATTGTTTCACTTGTCTTAAGCTATGGCTAGCTATAGAATTATGACCAAACTATTATACAAAAAAGTTAAATACTTGGAATTCTAAGAGAATCAACAAAAGTAAAATGGATTTTCCTACCAAACTGGAAAAACTTCAACCTCTTATCAAGCTAAGGAGTGGGTAGCAGTCGCTAATTTCAATGAAACCCTACATACTAGGAATTTTGATCAAGCAACAAATTTTTCTTTCTCATAACAAAAAGATCGCTATTTCTCCTTAATACATCATACTTGGATCTAGAAAAACCATTACTAACCCTAAACCCATTTTCAAGTTTTGAATCTGAATCAAAATTGAACCCAAACTCCTTGTTTTTCTTATCCATATTTTCCCACTCGATAGTAGGTTAAATTTAGCATGATGTGACCTTAACCTATTGACATAATCAATTCCTAAAATCAAATCCTTTGATTCATTACTTCTCACTTTTCTCAAACCATTTCCTATGGTGATATCCACATTTGTCTTGATGTCTTGTTTGCCAAACCAAGTTTTATTTTTTTAAGTCCCTTTTCACTTTGCAACTTCAAATTTTCTTTTTTGTATGTTGATTCCATTTGGGAATGTGGTTTTTCCTATGTGAACCACACAAGTGCCTCCTTGCCTTGCATATGAGCAATTTTCAATCACAGATGGTACCAAATAGTAGGATTTCCATTGATGCTTAACCATATGAAAGATCATTTTAATACATTATTCATAGACCATATTCACTGGATACTCTATTATTTATTCATGAACGATCCAACACACATCTCTTATCTTCAAATTCCGCATCATCTTGATTCAATTCGACGTTCTCTTTCCACTGCGTCGCCTGTTGGTAGTCGTCGAAGGATTTGCACGAAATTATCCATCATCTCGTTCCTCTGTTGCATGAGGGATTCCTCAATCAACAGTTTGAAAGGATCTCCTATCCCATCATCTTTCTTTCCTCCTTCCATTAGAGGTCACTTGGGTGTGCGAGAGCTTTTGTCCTCAAGAGAAACAAGCTCGATACCCAACTCTTTGTACTCCAACCTCGTTGGGGACATGCATTAAGACGACAAGGAGCAGACCGCTCTGATACCACTGATCCAGATTTTATGAGCAGAATGGATTGAATACAGATTATTACTAGATGCTTAACACAAAATAACAGAGATACAGTAAAACTGGTTTTCTATTCAATAAGGAAATAAGCTGAAACTGTAAAATGCAGCGGAAAACAAGCTTGTTGGAATGGTGGCAGCTTATCTCTGAGAAGAGATGTGACGACTGCACTCATTCGCAAGAAGATGATTACAATGAGGCTCTCAAGGCATTTTTACAATAAAAAGGAGTTTCAAAAACCCTAAACATCCAAAAACCTAACCCTAGGAGATGAAGCGCCAAAAGTCATGTGGGCCTCGTTTGGGTAAGTCAGTACATCAACTTCCTGGGGTCGTAACTTTTGCATACGATCTCCGTTTTAGGCGTATGATAACCCATTGGAAAGACCTATCCGAGTAATACAACAATTGCCCAAAATTACATGATGCAACATAACCCAAAAAACGTCGTTTAGGGCCTCAAAACAGCTCTGGAAGTTCAGGACCCGAAAAACTGCTAAAAATAGTAAATTATCAAAATTGCTAGAAAGTTGTTTTGAGCCAGCTGGAAAAGGTGGGTGGCCACCGATATCCACCTAGATCAGTTGGCTAGGAGCTTCCTTTGGAAGATATTCTCTGAGAGAAGGCTAATGGCCCTGTTGGCGGTCGAAGCAGGGTGATTGAGTTCCCCCACAAATAGTGCTTTGTTTCTAGCTAATCATATTTTCCAGCAGATGTATTTGGGTAAGGCTGCCCAAATTCTCTGGAATGTTGCTTTTTTGTTTAAAGAGCCTTTGTATCTGGATTTCCAATTTTCAAGGAGATGGTTGATAGTGTTTGGCCACCTGAATTTATTGTTCAGATTTTGTACAATTATATCCCAGACCCTGCGAACATATTTGCAATCGAGAAAAGTGTGTTGAATGGTGTCAGATTTCTGCATGCAGAGAACACACCTAAAAGGGCTGTGGATTCCCCTTTTACTGAGATTTTCACTTGTTAGTATTTTCTGATGGAGCAAGGTCCAACATAATATATTTGTTTTGGGTAATCCATCGTTGTTCCAGATATTCTTCTAGTGGGATGCTTTGGGTGGAAGTTGGGTCTCATTAAGAAGGGCAATGAATCCCTGCTTAATTAAGTAATAGTGAGCGTTCTAGGAGCATAGGTATTTAGAATTAAGAGATATGGGGGCACAACCTTTTAGTCTAGAGATGAGGAGGTGGGAGATTGGTTGAAGATTTGGAGGGGGATTTCCAAGGTCCCATATTAACCATTTGCCTATAGTTCTGTTCCAAGTGGAGATGTCATAAAGAGAGTGTTTACCTTGGTCTGAAATCCAAAAGAGTAGGTGGAGGAGAGAGGATTCCTTTTCCAGGGGTTAATATCCATGAATTCTATCAGTAGCTAATTTAATATTTTTCCCATTACCCGGGGACTAGGAAAGATTATTTTGAATGAGGGGGAGGGAGGCCTTCAAGAGATTCCATATTTGAGAGCCACTTTGTGTCATGAGAGGATGGTCTAGACATCGAAGTCTACTTTCAGTGAAATATTTATGAAAAATAGCCTTTTTCCACCATTCGTTTTGTCCGGAGACCAATCTCCAGAGAATTTTTGCACCCAGAGCAAGATTAAGGAGAAAGGGGTATCTTATTCCAAGTCCCCCTCTGGACTTAGGCACTTTGACAGTGTTTCAGCTTATGAGATGATGTCATCTAGAGTTGGAGCAGATTCCTTGCCAAGTAAATCTTCTAATTTCTTGGTAAATTGTGTTTTAAGTTTCCCCACGGCTAGTAACATAGAGAGCTGGAATATAGGAAGAGCAGAGAGAACATATTTGATGAGGACAACTATACCTGCATGATTTATCCAAAGGGAGCCCCACTTTTTGAATTTTACTTTTATCTTGTCTAGGATACTGTTCCAAGCCATGGAGGGGGGGATTTTAAGGAGATGGGGATGTCAAGGTAGTTGAAAGAGTGCCAAGTAGTGGTGCCAGTGAAGTTGAGGATTCTAGCGATAGCCTGCATTTCATGGTGAGGAACATTCCATCCATAAATTTGAATTTTGAGTTCATTGACTTTTCCTCTCGAGGCTACTGTGTAGTTGTCCATTGATGCTTTGAATCTTCTTGCTAAAATAGTTGAGGCCCCTCCCAACATTATGGTGTCATTCACAAATTGGGAGTTGTTTATTCTTTTGACTCCTTGATCAATTTTGATCCTAGGGATGAATTCTTTTCTCTATCTTTTTCTACGTTCCTGTTGAGGGATTCAACCATGAGGATGTAAAGGATGGGGGATATGGGACAACCTTATCAAAGACCTATGGAAATTTGGAAGAAGGGGGTGGGCCTCCCATTTACAAGAGGAAAAATCTAGGGGGAACGAATGCAAGCATGGATCCAAGAGAGGAAGAGGCCATTGAAACTAAACCTGGAGAGAACTGCCAGAAGGAAGCTGTGACTGACCCTGTTGAAGGAATTTTACATATCAAGTTTAATGGCCATGCCTTTCTCTTTTCTAGAATGACTTGAGTGAATAACCTCTTGTACCATAATAATGTTATCAACCATTTGTCTATTTTCAATGAAACCTCCTTGACTTGGGGAGACGAGTGAAGGGAGGAAGGGTTTAATTCTGTTGGCAAAGATTTTGGAGAAAATTTTGTAGGAAACGTTGGAGAGGGAGATGGGTCTAAATATACTAAAATATGAAGGGTTGGAGTCTTTAGTGATTAGGGCCAAGAAGGTGGAATTCATTCTCCCTTCTATCAAGGAAGTTCTCTGGATGTATTGGAGGATTCTAATCAAGTATTTTCGAATGATCCCCCAATATTTTTGGTAGAAGTGAGTTGAAAACCCATCCAGTCCTAGAGATTTGTCTGGGTTCATTGATTTTATGACAACCCAAACCTCCTCTTCCATAATGATCTTGAAAAGTTGATCATTTTATTCAGGCTTTAGAAGCAAGGGAATGGGGTCTAGCATTCTTTCTATGGAGTCAAGGTTATAGTTGGGCTGCTTCTTGTAGAGGGCTTCGAAATGTTGGGAGGCCATTTTTTTTATTTGCTCATAATCGGTAATCAAGCGATCGTCCTCAATGGTTATTTCAGATACTTTGTTTCTCCAAATTTTGGTCTTAGCTTGTCTATCGAAAAATTTAGTATTTTTGTCCCCTACTTGAAGCCAAAGGCTTCTTGATTTATTTCTCCACCACTCTTCTTCAGTTTTCAGAATTGACATGTACTTTTTGAAAGTGATTTTCTCTTCTTCTAGTGTAGATGGATTTGCTTGCTCCCCTTCTAATTTCTCTCTTAAACTATCCAACTTTTTTTCCAGCTGGATTTTGGATTGGCCTAAGGCGACCGATTTTGATTTAATCCAAATTTTCAGAGCTTCTTTAAGCTTACTAATTTTTTGTTCCCATATATCTATGGGGGAGTCGTTGATCCATTGGTTCCACGTTGAATCAATAATGGAGAGGGCATAGGGGTCAAGAATCTAGTGGGGGTTATATCGTAAGGGGATTGGTATGAGATTAAGAGGCTCAACAAGGAGAAGGGATATAGGCCAGTGATCGGATCTGGCCCAAGAGAGGATGGAGGAATCATGGATAAGAATGGAGCTGAGGAGGGGGCCACTGAGGAAAAATGTATCTAGCCTCACTGCGATATGGGTAGATCCAGATCTATTATTAAACTGGGTGAACTTTCCATTAGTGGGATTTATTTCTAAAGAATCCGAAGAGGAGGATAAGTCTTCCATAATCTCTCTGAAAGGATCTCGAACTATATTTCCACCTATTTTTTATTTTTTGCATAGAATGGTATTAAAATCCCCCGCCGCTATAAGATTCGAACCTCTTACCTCATCGAAGAGTGATCCACTAAGATCTTTTAAACGCCAATGGTTGAGTTATTATGCATGAGTTAAATTACCATTGAATTTAATGAAAGAGGAAGAATGAAAGAGTAAACATAGTGGCCATAATATAATATGCAGATCTGAACATAAGCATGAAGAACAACAAACCATAAAACACCAAAGTGATAACAAAGTTCATCAATCTCACCTACGTCTTTGGGCCTTTGTCTTAGTGGGTGAGGATTTCTTATTTTTGTTCAAAGATTTAAAAGTACATCATAACAGTGACCAAAAGGTTACACAATGATCTGGTCTTGTTCTACTAGATCTCTGGAACCCAACAAAACTGACGACACTAAAATCAAATGAACGAAGCTCCTAGAAATGGTCCACAAAGGTGCTCTCCTCAATGGATTCCCTACATAAAAATGGCATTGGATCAACAATCCTTCAACATAAACCTATTATGAACCTCCCTCAATGGCTTCAAGAACCTCTGGTTTTTATAGACTAGAAGTGGGTAACAACCTCCCAACTTCTCCCCATGGTCTAGCCTAAAAAAGGGCCCAATTGTAGATTTCAACCTTGTACAATATTTACTGCAAACAAATTTTCAGTAAAAGAACATAAAATATACAATGGAAAATACAAACATTACACAGATATTTTTCTTCTGGAAACCCAAACCAGGAAAACCAACATATTCTATATGCATTCATAGTGATACATTGTTTACAATACAATATACATATAGGATCCAGGGGCATCCAAAACCCTAACCCAATGACCTGGATTAGTCAACAACCCTAATTCCTTAATCGGAAATAGAAAACCATCGACAAAGAAACCACGTGTCAAAAAACCACCTAAATATGTGACACGTTTCTCGATGATTTTTTTTATTTTCTATAAATTTGTGTATATCAAAACTACTCGTGCAAATAATATAAAACATACCCAACATTCTCCCACTTGTTGTTTTCTTTGCTTACAAGGGGGTTACAGGGTTACATAGTCAACAATCCAGGGCAACAATGCCCATGGATCCTCTACAGCACGAGAACTTCTTAGTGCTCACAGATTTTGTTAATGAATCTGCAACATTCTTCAAAGTGTCCACCTTCATCAACAATACTTTCTTTTCTTCAACCATGTCTCTCACAAAGTGATATTGAATATCAATATGCTTTGTCTTTGAATGATAAGCTGGATTTTTCGCCAAAAAAATTTCACTCTGACTGTCACAATCTATCCTTACAACTTGTTGTACCAACCCANCTCCTACGATCCATATCTCCAGCCCAGTCTGCATCCACAAAGCCATGTATATCCACCACTCTGTCCAATCCCGGTCTTCCTTCGTAGCACAATCCATAGCTAGTAGTGCCACACAAATACCTGAAAATCCTTTTTACTGTTGTCCAATGCTCCTTCCCTGGTATTGACATATACCTGCTCAAAACTCCCACTACATGTGCAATGTCCGCTCTAGTATAGACCATTGCATACATCAAACTGCCAACTTCACTCGCATATGGAAAATGAGACATGTCCTCCTCCTCTTCATGTGTCTTGTTACACTGATCCGCATATAACTTTACACCAATAGGAATAGGAACCTTGACTGATTTACATTCTTGCATATTAAACCTTTGCAATATTGTCTCAACATATTTTCTTTGATTTAACCAGAGTTTCCTCCTTTTCCGATCTCTTTTAATTTCCATGCCCAAAATTAAATTAGAAGCACCGAGATCCTTCATGTCAAATTTAGAGGACAACTGAGTTTTCACATCTTGGATAATCTCCTTGTTGTTTCCTATCAGCAACATGTCATCTACATACAAGACCAAATAAATCAAATGATTGCCAATTAATTTAAAATACACACAATGATCCTCTTTGCTTCTTGTGAAGCCAAGTCCCAACATATAAGTATCAATTTTTTGATACCACATCCTTGGTGCTTGTTTTAAACCATACAAGGACTTTTTCATCTTGCATACCAACTCCTTCTTTCCCTTCACAGCATAACCTTCTGGTTACTTCATATAGATTTATTCTTCCAGATCCCCATGTAGGAATGTTGTCTTCACATCTATCTGTTCTACTTCAAAATCAAATGCAACAACAACAGATAATATAAATCTTATAGAGGTTAACTTGGCAATAGGAGAAAAAATCTCACCAAAATCAATTCCCTCAACCTGGGAATAACCCTTTGCTACTAACCGAGCTTTGTATTTCTCCACTTTTCCTTCTGCATTCAACTTCTTTTTAAATACCCATTTGCTGCCAATGAGATTTCTTCTAGTCAACAACTACACTAGATCCCAAGCCTCATTCTTATCTAAAGATGCCATTTCTTCATCCATGGCTCTTTTCCAGAGATTTCCATCCTTTGAATCCACTGCCTCCTTGATAGTTCTAGGATCATCATCAGTAATAGACAAAGAAAAATTTGAATGGAAATCAAATGGAGTATACCTTTCCGGTAGCCTTCTTTCTCGAACCGATCTCCTCAATACTGGAGTAAGAGGATATTCTTCTTCTGATTCCCATTCTTCTGTAGAGTCTGACTCATCATCCTTTAAATCAAACTCTATTTTCTCTGGTTCTTCCTTACTTGGTAGGAATTCATGTTTAATAGCATCCTTCATTTCTCTAAATACCACAACTCAACTATACACTACCTTCTTAGTTTTTGGGTTCCAAAGCTTATAGCCTTTGAGACCATCTTTATATCCAATAAAGATACACTTTTCGGCCTTCTTATCTAGCTTACTCCTATTTTCCTTTGGAACATGAACATATGCATCACAACCAAATACCTTGATATGTGAGAGAGAAGGTTATTTACCAGTCCATACCTCTTGTGGAGTCTTTTCATCCAACACAGATGAGGGTTATCTGTTGACCAGGTAACATGCAGTACCCACTACCTCTGCCCATAATTCTTTCCCTAACCCAACACCATTGAGCATGCACCTTTATTTTTCCATCAACATCCTGTTCATCCTTTATGCAACTCCATTCTGCTGAGGTGTATATGGAGTAGTATTCTGCCTTGCTATACCACACTTCTTACAAAATTATTCAAATTCATTCTCGCGGAACTCTCCACCATTATCTGTGCTCAACACCTTAAATATTTTCTTTGTTCGATTCTCAACAAGAGCCTTACACTCTTTAAACTTGTCAAATATTTTGGATTTCTTCCTGAGGAAATATATCCAAGTATTCCGCGAGAAGTCATCTATAAATGAGACATAGTAGACATATTTTCCCAATGAAGGGACCGACATAGGTCCAAAAACATCACTGTGAACTAGATGTAAAATTCTTTCTACCATCATTGCACCAGAGGGGAATCTTACCCGATTCTGCTTCCCATATAGAAAATGTTCACATAAATCAAAATACAGAGAGTAGTTAGACATACCTTCAACCATACCTTTACTGTGTAGTAGTCGAAGACCCTTCTCTCCGATATTCCCCAGTCTTTGATGCCACAACATAACCTTTTCTCTAGAGACTGTAGGAGTTCTTTCTTCTTCAAATCCAATATCAGGAACAATGGAACTATTGCACCCATCACTAATAGTGCTTGCTTGTAGCTTATACAGAGTTCCAAACCAAAATTCCTTTAACAACACTATTTCTCCTCGAACCATCCTGCAGGTTTCCTTTTCAAATATTGTTTTTAACCCTGCATCGTCCATTTTTCTTACATAAATCAAATTTCTATCCAAACTTGGGATGTGTAGAAAACCAAGTAGTGTTCTAATCCTTACATCTATGAGCCTCAACTTGAATTTTCCTCGTCCTATGATTCTGGTTGTCGAATCATCACCTAAGAAAACATTACCTCCATCATACCTTTCATATTCGCAGAACCACTCCCTATGGGGAGTCATATGAAAAGATGCATCAGGGTCAGCCAACCATGCCTCATGATCTGCATGTGTGCTTGAAGAAGCCAAGTACACATCCCCTCCTTCTTCCTTGGAGGTCTTTTCTTCTGTAGAAGGAGATTCTTAGATCCCTTCTTTTTCTCAACTTTGGATCTACACTGCTTCTTGTAGTGCCCTTATTTTCCACATCTCCAACATACCTTTACAAACTTTCCTGGAGATTTAGATCTACCCTTAGACTTAGATCTCCCACTTGAGAACTTAGATCTATTTCTTTCTTGGGAACGTCCTCTTGCAAATAATGCGTTCGTGCTCTGTCCTTCCATATTCTTCCATCTCATCTCCTCCGACAACAAGGATGAGACCACTTCATCAAACTTCAAGGTAGTTGTATTACTACCAATGGACACAACTAGACTATCCCAGGAGTCTGGTAAAGAACATTGTAAACTAATAAATTTATCTTCATCTGAAATTTTAATCTCAACAGATACTAAGTGACTTACCACAATATTGAAGGCATTCAAATGCTTTGCCACCAAGTATCCATCTCTCATCCTCAGGTTATACAACTTCTTTCTCAAGAATAATTTATTTACTAGGGACTTAGACTGATACAGCTTCCCCAACTTTTCCCATAAATCCTTGGCTATATCTTCCTCTGACAAATTCAATAATACTGAATCGGAGAGACACAGTCGTATTGTGCTCTTTGCCTTCCGATCCAACTTTTTCCAGTCATCTGCTAAAGTTCTTGTAGGTATAGTACCTGGATCTACCGCGTTCCATTGATCTCCATCCACCAACAAATCTTCCATCATGAGCTTCCACAACTCAAAAATTTTCCCATTAAACTTCTCGATCTCCATCTTCGAATTGCTTGCCATTTCTTTTCACCTGAAAAATCAATACCACCGATCTCCCACTGTAACAAGGATTATCACAGTCCCGAGCCAAACCCTTGACCACAAAGGCATCCCCTTGAAGAAAACAAAGCTCTGATAGCAAATGTAGATTTGAACCTTGTACAATATTTACTGCAAACAAATTTTCAGTAAAAGAACAGAAAAGATACAATGGCAAACACAAAGATTACAAAGAGATTTTTCCCCTAGAAACCCAAACTGGGAAAACCAACATATTCTATATGCATTCATAGTGATGCATTTTTTACAATACAATATACATATAGGAGTCAACGAAATCCAAAACCCTAACCCAATGACCTAGATTAGTCAACAATCCTAATTCCTTAACTGGAAATAGAAAACTATCGACAAAGAAACCATGTGCTGAAAAAACACCTAAATATGTGACATTTTTTCCGAGGCAGATAAATTTTTCTTGAGGGCGCTTCCCCTACACCCCCCCTCAAACCCCCCTACGTGCCTAAAAATATAACACATACCCAACACCAATATCCCCCCAAAATGACCAAAATCCCACAAATCCACTGATAAAATCAATTAAAAAACCATATTATATAGTTCAAAACCCATTTTAGGCATAAATTCTGGGTGCAACCCCCAAACTCCGCGCTGCTGGGCATATGGGCGGCCACCATGTGGCCAGTCACTAAACTGTTGTGCACTGGACCCCTTAATCTCCTGGCTCCTGGTCACATTACAGGGCCATGTGGCCTCGTCCTAGACCTCCGCGCACGCTCCAAACTGGTGTAGCCCACGATTTAGCCCTCGGTCGGCGGGCTAGCCTGACCGACTAGGGATAACCCCTTATCTCCCGCATTTAATGATATAGTACCAGGTATTATGGTATACGTTACACAACCAGGGGCTAGGCTCCACATAGTTATCCATGCCAAGAGTTATCGGAACATGGTCACATTACAACGGCCCCAACCCTAACTCCGCTCGAAATTACAAAATTGCAAACATATATATAAATGGTACCGATTACAGTTAAGTTCCACCATGTAGGCGGGATGGTAGCCCAACCTACGCGAAATCTTGGTGCCCAAAGAGGTCATGGATTCGAACCCAGTGAACCCAAACAATTTTGCAATAAAACATTTAACCAATGAATGGGTGCCACGTGGAAACCAATGTCTGGGCCATGTGACACCTTCCCATTCGCCCAATCTGATGCCACACGTCAATCGTCCATTCATCCACCTGTCTGCCCAAGTGTCAGCCCAGTCACCTACCATTGCAACTGCCATGTAAGCCGTACAGGTGTGCCATGTGTCACCCTTGCAGTGGTGACATGTGTTAGTCCCTGATTGGTCCCACTGTACCTTCCCAATCAGCAACTTGTCCACGTCACTGTACAGTCAGCTACCACGTTTCACCTCTAGATGCTTCCACATCAGCATGATGACATCATGATGACGTCAACATTGACTTTTTTCATGTTGACTGTTGACTTTTTGCCTGTTTGGCAAAACAAACAGTTTGCGATATCTGGAGCATACGACATTTGTTTGAGCTCGTTCAAGTTGCGCTGTGTTTGTATCGACGAGGCCTACACACACGTACATTTTGAAGCCATTCTAAGCACTTTTAGTTTTAGGCCTTCTTGGACCCATTTTGGTCCCGAGATCCAATTCTGGATCACACCTCCCCACTAAAGACCTTTTGGTCCCCAAAAGGTTACTGACCAGTCATAAAGTGTGGGATAGGCCACTCGACTTGTTCTTTGTCTTTAAACTCTGTCTTGTGCACCTGTCTCATCAAGATCAATTGTAAAACAATCATGATAACTGACAGCATATTGTTAGCCATTTGTACCCTGTCACATCTTACTAAAGCTACTATCATCCATGTTGACAACATTACTAATGATAATTTCAGAAATATGATTACAAATGAGCTAATATGTTTGTAATACTTGCATGAAATTATCTTATCTTGAAGCAAAGTGTGATTGATCTTCCATTCTACAATTATCTCATGTTCTTGCTTAAGATCTATTACTTGATTTGAAACAATTATAGGTGTGTTGCTTGCTTGAGCCGCCTTTCTTAATTGTTCCATAGTTTGAAGATATTTATTTTCCTTTAAATGATGAGCATGAACGACATATTCTTGACCTGCTTTGGTTAAGTGATATTGATTCTTTTCCCTATAGAAGATTGCTTTACGATCATACAAGTAAGGACTGCCTAAGACCATTCCACATTCATTGAGTGGCACCACATCACATGTTACTTCATCCACAAACTTAGATGAAATTTCAAACTTTGATGTGCATTGCTTGGTTATGTGCAATTGATGATTGCTGCTTATCCATTTAAGTGTGTAAGGCTTATGATGCATTTGAGTGTTTAATCCCAATTGTTTAACCAATTATTCTGAAATCAAGTTATATTGAGATCTACTATCTATCAATGTGTCGACCTTAGTATGTCTCATAATGACCCTTAAGTGAAACAATGTACTTATAGAATCATATCTATCACCAAGTTTACCTGTCAAACCAACCAATGAGACTTTTGATTCATCACCTGAATTTGATCCCAAGTCTGTTCGTCGTGTTGTTGCTGCAACTGTTTTCCTCCCTTTCTTCTATTTGAACCACTTTGGCCTCTTCTCAGGATGCAATTGCCAACAACGGTCCTCATAATTCCCTTCTTTCTTGCAATGCTTGCAAGAGGGCTTCTCTTCCTTTCTTGCCACTGAATTTGCCTTCTTGCCATTCCACTTCCTTTTGTCCTCTTTCCTTGAAGATGATTCCTCTGCTACTCCAACACTTGTTTTCCCTGCTTCAATGTATGTCGCTTGAACAAAAACCTCATCAAGATTAGTTGGTCCAAACATGAATACAATATTTCAAATATGTGCAGGTAAACCTCCTATGTACTTCATAAGAGTTTCTTGGGTATGTAAAGGAATATCTAACATCAATGCTATCTTAAGAAAACCATCAGTGTATTCTTGCACTGTTTGTCCTTTTCTTAGTTTAATACCTTGCCATTCAATTAAAGATTTCTCTTTATAACCCAAAGGATATAATTGATATCTAAGTGCAAATATAAAACTTTTCCATGATGGAAATACATTACCCACTTGTTGCGTGCCATTTTTCAACTTGTTTTGCCACTCGATGAGTGTTGTGGCTGCAAGTCTAAGTGATGCCAACTTGATCTGAGTTGCCTCATCCTTGATTTGTTGCACACTGCAATAAAACTCCATCTGTCCGACACAATTATCAAGTCTCTCTGCATTGACTTCACCATCATACATAGGTAATTCAAATTTCACATCTAGTTTTAATAAAAACATTTCTTGTTTATGTTTATGGACATGTTTTCTTGCAGTGCTTTTAGAACTTGAACTTGAAGAGGAAGGAGAAGAAGGAGGTGAAGGAGGAATTCTAGGGGGATCCTCTCCTTCTTCATTTTTAACCTTTGAATATTCACCCACATTCGGTCTCTTCCGTTCCAAGTAATCCTCATATAAAACCTTCATCATCTCCGACATGGCGAAGAAAGTTTTTCGAAACTCTTTCTCATCATGAGAAAGTCCCTCTTCCGATGCCATCTTCTCTCTTTGAGAAGTTCTATTTCTCAATCCAATCAATGGATTCTCTTCAAAAAGATCGCCTTCACCACGATTCAAATTTTCCCTTGTAATCTTGCAAACTCAAAAACCAAACATCAACTAGCTCTGATACCACTTGATCCACTAAGATCTTTTAAACGACAATGGTTGAGTTATTATGCATGAGTTAAATTACCATTTAGGAACTTAATGAAAGAGCAAGAATGAAAGAGTAAACATAGAAGCCATAATATAATTTCATATCTTAACATAAGCATGAAGAACAACAAACCATAAAACACCAAAGTGATAACGAAGTTCAACACTCTCGCCTACGTCTCCGAGCCTTTGTCTCAATGGGTGAGGCTTTCTTATTTCTATTCAAATATTTAAAAGTACATCATAAAAATGCGCCAAAGGTTACAAAATGATCTGGTCTTGTTCTACCAGATCTCTGGAACCCAACAAAACTAACGACACTGAAATCAGATGAACAAAGCTCCCAGAAATGGCCCGCAAAGGTGTTCTCCTCAATGGCTTCCCTGCATAAAAATGGCTTTGGCTCAACAATCCTTCAACATAAACTTGTTCTAAACCTCCCTCAATGGCTTGAAGAACCTATGGTTTTTATATACTATAAGTGGGTAACAACCTCCCAACTTCTCCCCAAGATCTAGCCTAAAAAGGGGCCCAATATACCCCAAAAATGACCAAAATCCCACAAATTTGCTGATAAAATCAATTAAAAAACCATAAATATAGTTCAAAACCCATTTTAGGCATAAATTCTGGGTGCAACCCCCAAAATCCTCGCTAACCCCCAAAATCCGCGCTCATGGGCATATGGGTGCCCACCATGTGGCTAGGCGCTAAAATGTTGTGCGCTTGTCCCCTTAATTTCATGGCTCTTGGTCACATTACAGGGCCAGGTGGCTGCGTCCTAGACCTCTGCGCGTGCTCCAAACTGGTGTAGCCCACGGTTTAGCCTTTGGTAGATGGGCTAGCCCGACCAACCGGGGATAACCCCTTATCTCCTGCGCTTAATGATATAGGACAGGCTATTATGGTATACATCACACAACTGGGGGCTAGGATCCAAACAGTTATCCGTGCCAAGTGTTATCGAAACATGGTCACATTACAATGGTTTTGTGGTAAGTGTTTACGCCGAGGGCTGGGGCAAGGCCCCAACCCTAACTCCGCCCGAAATTACAAAATTGAAAACATATATATAAATGGTGTCGATTATGGTTAAGTTCCATGAGGTAGGCGGGCTGGTAGCCCGACCTACGTGAAAGCTTGGCTCCCAAAGAGGTCACGGGTTCGAACCTGGTGAACCCAAACAATTTTGATATAAAACATTTAACCAATGAATGGGTGCCATGTGGCATCCCATGTCTGGGTCACGTGGCACCTTCCCATTCGCCCAATCCGATGCCACACATCAATTTACCATTCTTCCACCTGTCTGCCTAGTCACCTACCAGTGTACCTTCCACGTAAGCCGTACGGGTGTGCAATGTGTCACCCTTGCAATGGTGACACGTGTCACTCTGTAACACACCCACTATCATAATTTAAAATTTTTGGGTCAATCTCCCCCTTAAAAAGGAACATCTCCAGATGCCTTTAATAGCGAAGTGCCAATTCCTGGTTCAATATCGGGGTTCGGGGTTTCTAATGTCAAAACTCAATTCACCCCACGACTTGCGATGCTCCGAATCCCGATGCGCTCCTTACGCATTAAATCCCCAGGCCAAGCCTGTGGTTCACTGCCTTTACGACCGTGGTCTTACCATCTGTACGGGGCTACTTCTATCGGAGGTTCGGGATTTCCGTTGTCGTAATTCATGAGTCCTCAGAACTCGCAAATCTCCGATCCCCGATACGCCCCTAACGCATTATCCCTCTATGCTATACACTAGTCCATGTGACCACTTACCATAAGACCACCACCGTATAACCTCCCATCGGGATTTCGGCGTTTGTGATGACACAAAACACATGTCCCCGGGACTCGCAATTTCCCGATTTGCGACGCGTCTTTCTGGTCACGCTAGCCCCACTGGCTTAGCCCCTAGTCCACACGACCAACTCCGTGACCACTACCTTATTCCCGTCGGGGCTATGGGGTTTCCCATGTCACAAGACCCACTTCCACGGGACCCACAGTATCCCGATTCCCGACTCTCTCTGGATGCTCGACACGTGTCCCTTGGATAACAGCCTATGATGGTGTCGGGAATTCGCATATCGCGATTTTGTAATGTAAGGGTTTCACGTCCTTGAAATCCCCAATACGCCGATTCCCGATATGCCGAACTCCGACTCTCTGGGATCTCTCTCCATGCGTCCTCCCTGATGGACGGTGTTGATCCCATCGGGAAATCGCGGATCGTGATTTCCTGTTGCGAGCGTTCCATGTCCTTGGAAACTCCGATTTCCCGATCTGCGACCTTCATTCGATCTCTAACACCTGTCCTGTGTGAACGGATGGCTCGGATCCTATCGGGAAATCGCGGATCGCGATTCCGGATGGCAAGAGTTCTATGTATTCGAGAACCCCGATTTCCCGATCCACGACTCTATGGGATCCTCTGACACGCATCCTCGAACCATGGACGATCCAGATTTGATCGGGAAATCGCGTATCGCGATTTCAATATGTAACGGTTCTATACTCCCCAAATCTCCGATGGTAAAATTCCCGACGCCTCCCAAACGCTGACACGTGTCCTGCCGGGATCAACGGCTAGGATCCGTTCTCGGGATTTCGAGGACCACAAGGTCTCGATTCTCAGACTCAACAAAACCCCGATGACCCTGTTGTCTCGATGACTTCTCTGGGATGTTGACACGTGTCCTTCCGAATTCGACGGCTAGGACTCTTCTTCTTCACACTAGAGTTTAACCCCGACGCATCTTCTTGAGATCTGACGGTTGTCGGGACTATGATCTAAGATCCGACAGTTCAGATCATTTCTCCTGCACACTCCCCTTCCAGAAGTTATACTCCGTGAAACTCCTCCCGATCCAATGGTTTACGGGATTTCTACTCCAGATCTGATGGCTCAGATCACTTCCTCGCATGCCTTCCCCTGCGCTTAACCCCTGAGCAGCTTTTCCAGATTCAACGGCCGACGGGTAATTGGACCAGGATCTAACGGTCTAGGTTCGTTCTTTTGGGTCTTGGAGTTTACGATCCCAATTTCTCGTTCTGCATGATGATAAAGGGCAAAGGGTCAAGGTATGTAACGCTTTCGTTACTTCCATCAATCGAATGGTCGTGAATAACCATGGGTACTCCGATGAGATCTCATCTGTCGACTTATTTCATCCCACAACGCTACTATCTCGGAACCTTACTAGGATCGTTCCTCCTCGTACAGGGTTAATAAGGCCTGTGCATTCGAATCCTTATTCTGGGTTCTGGGTGAACCTTCCCGAGGAGGGAATCTCTGTGAAGAGATCCTTACCGGGTCATTCCCGGGAGCAGATAAAGGAAGACAACTTCCCGAGGACGGCTGGACATGGTTAGCTTCATTTTATCGATGTAAATCGTGCATGGTATCCTTTGTGATAAGCATATATCAACCNACAAGTCTATGCACATATGTGACAACATATTAATTTCAAATGCAATGTAAGCAAAACACTTATCAGAAATAACTTCAGCAATGGAAGCAACTGCTGAGAGGGGTGCTCGTTTCCACCCAACCATAGGCGTAGTGACTCCTAATGGATTTACCACTAGCCACCCCCGAGCTGAGACCACGATGTCCTGAGACCTGCGTCTCTCTCTGTCTGCCAGTGTCCAGGAGCGAAGGTTGCAATCCCCTCTTCTCTGCGATCACTCACTCTGCATAGAACTACCAGAGTTCCCCTCACGTCCGCCCTCTTCAATCGATTATGCCATATGCCTTATCCTCTCACGAGGTTGCGTGTGGTGCGATTACCCTTGCACTGGTCATTCATGATGACTCTACGGATAGGCGGTTCACCTCCCCATCCCTCATCAAGCCATCAACCTACCGGCCTGCAAGGCATTAATTTCAGGGCTAGCGAGCCGCTTTTGGTTCTCCGGGCCAGTGGAGTCCAAATACGGTATTTAATTCTTGGTGGAAGTTAACGCACCTTTTTCAAGGTGCCCTCCACCACCATCATGGTCTCTTTTCCGCACATCCCCTCTCAGTAGTTCTGCAATAAATTCAAATTATCATTTACATTCATTGACCTCTTCCTGCAGGTCCATTTACAACTCATATTCATACTTATGAGTTTTTCCATAGTCCTTGGCCAGTTCAGTTATATTTAC
>JASDQU010305811.1:0-24574 GCA_032191745.1 Picea mariana | reverse complement strand
TTGGCAATAGGAGAAAAAATCTCACCAAAATCAATTCCCTCAACATGGGAATAACCCTTTTCTACTAACCGAGCTTTGTATTTCTCCACTTTTCCTTCTGCATTCAACTTCTTTTTAAATACCCATTTGCTGCCAATGGGATTTCTTCTAGTCAACAACTCCACTAGATCCCAAGCCTCATTCTTATCTAAAGATGCCATTTCTTCATCCATGGCCCTTTTCCAGAGATTTCCATCCTTTGAATCCACTACCTCCCTAACAGTTCTAGGATCATCATCAGTAATAGACAAAGAAAAATTTGAATGGAAATCAGATGGAGTATACCTTTTCGGTAGCCTTCTTTCTCGAACTGATCTCCTCAATACTGGAGTATGAGGATCTTCTTCTTCTGATTCCTATTCTTCTGTAGGGTCTGACTCATCATCTTTTAAATCAAACTCTATTTTCTCTAGTTCTTCTTTACCTGGTAGGACTTCATGTTTAATAGCATCCTTCATTTCTCTAAATACCACAACTCGGCTATACACTACCTTCTTAGTTTTTGGGTTCCAAAGCTTATAGCCTTTGAGACCATCTTTATATACAATAAAGATACACTTTTCGGCCTTCTTATCTAGCTTACTCATGTTTTCCTTTGGAACATGAACATATGCATCACAACCAAATACCTTGAGATGTGTGAGAGAAGGTTATTTACGTGTCCATACCTCTTATGGAGTCTTTTCATCCAACACTGATGAGGGTTATCTATTGACCAGGTAACATGCAGTACCCACTGCCTTTGCCCATAATTCTTTCCCTAACCCGACACCACTGAGCATGCACCTTTATTTTTCCATCAACGTCTTGTTCATCCTTTATGCAATTCCATTCTATTGAGGTGTATATGGAGTAGTTTTCTGCCTTGCTATACCACACTTCTTACAAAATTCTTCAAATTCATTCTCGCGGAACTCTCCACCATTATCTATGCTCAACACCTTAATTCTTTTCTCTGTTTGATTCTCAAAAAGAGCCTTACACTCTTTAAACCTGTCAAAGATTTCAGATTTCTTCCTGAGGAAATATATCCAAGTATTCCTCGAGAACTCATCTATAAATGAGACATAGTACACAGATTTTCCCAATGACGGGACCGGCATAGGTCCAAAAACATCACTGTGAACTAGATGTAAAATTCTTTCTGCCCTCGTTGCACCAGAGGGGAATCTTACTTGATTCTGCTTCCCATATAACAATGTTCACATAAATCAAAATCTAGAGAGCAGTTAGACATACCTTCAACCATACCTTTATCGTGTAGTAGTTGGAGACCCTTCTCTCCGATATGCCCCAGTCTTTGATGCCACAAAATAACCTTTTCTCTAGAGACTGTAGGAGTTATTTCTTCTTCAAATCCAATATCAGGAACAATGGAACTATTGCACCCATCACTAATAGTGCTTCCTTGCAGCTTATATAGAGTTCCAAACCAAATTACCTTCAACAACACTATTTCTCCTCGAACCATCCTATAGGTTTCCTTTTCAAATATTGTTTTTAACCCTGCATCGTCTATTTTGCTTACATAAATCAAATTTCTAGACAAACCTAGGATGTGTAGAACACTAGGAAGTGTTCTAATCCTTACATCTATGAGCCTCAACTTGACTTTTCCTCATCCTATGATTCTGGTTGTCGAATCATCACCTAAGAAAACATTACCTCCATCATACCTTTCATATTCACAGAACCACTCCCTATGGGGAGTCATATGAAAAGATGCACCAGAGTCAGCCAACCATGCCTCAAGATCTGCATGTGTGCTTGAAGAAGCCAAGTACACATCCCATCCTTCTTCCTCGGAGGTCTTTTCTTCTGTAGAAGGAGATTCTTCAGATCCCTTCTTTTTCTCAACTTTGGATCTACACTGATTCTTGTAGGGAACTTATTTTCCACATCTTCAACATACCTTTACAAACTTTTCAGGATATTTAGATCTACCCTTAGACTTAGATCTCCCACTTGAGAACTTAGATCTATTTCTTTTTTGGGAACGTCCTCTTGCAAATAATGCGTCCATGCTCTGTTCTTCCATATTCTTCCATCTCATCTCTTCCGACAACAAGGATGAGACCACTTCATCAAACTTCAAGGTAGTTGTATTACTACCAATGGCCACAACTAGACTATCCCAGGAGTCTGGTAAAGAACATTGTAAACTAATAAATTTATCTTCATATGAAATTTTAATCTCAACATATACTAACTGACTTACCACAATATTGAAGGTGTTCAAATGCTCTGCCACCAAGTATCGATCTCTCATCCTCAGGTTATACATATTCTTTCTCAAGAATAGTTTATTTACTAGGGACTTAGACTAATACAACTTCCCCAACTTTTCCCATAAATCCTTGGCTGTAGCTTCCTCTGACACATTCAGTAATACTGAATCAGAGAGACACAGTCATATTGTGCTCTTTTCCTTCTGATCCAAATTTTTCCAGTCATCTGCTGAAGTTCTTGTAGGTGCAGTACCTGGATCTACCGCGGTCCACTGATCTCCGTCCACCAACAAATATTCCATCTTGAGTTTCCACAACTAAAAAATTTTCCCATTAAACTTCTTGATCTCCATCTTCGAATTGCTTGCCATTTCTTTTCACCTGAAAAATCAATACCACAAATCTCCCACTGTAACAAGGATTATCACAGTCCCGAGCCAAACCCTTGACCACAAAGGCATCCCCCTAAAGACAACAAAGCTCTGATACCAAATGTAGATTTGAACCTTGTACAATATTTACTGCAAACAGATTTTCAGTAAAAGAACAAAAAATATACAATGGCAAATACAAAGATTACAAAGAGATTTTTCCCCTGGAAACCCAAACCGGGAAAACCAACATATTCTATATGCATTCATAGTGATACGTTATTTACAATACAATATACATATAGGATCTAATGACATCCAAAACCCTAACCCAATGACTTGGATTAGTCAACAATCCTAATTCCTTAACCGAAAATAGAAAACCATCGACAAAGAAACCATGTGTTGAAAAACCACCTAAATATGTGACACGTTTTCTGAGGCAGAGAAATTTTTCTTGGGGGCACTGCCCCTACACCCCCCCTCAAACCCCCCTGTGTGCCCAAAAATATAACACATACCCAACACCAATATCCCTCCAAAATGACCAAAATCCCACAAATCTGTTGATAAAATCAATTAAAAAACCACATTATATAGTTCAAAACCCATTTTAGGCATAAATTCTAGGCGCAACCCCCAAACTCCACGCTCCTGGGCATATGGGCGGCCACCATGTGGCTAGGCGCTAAACTGTTGTGAACTGGCCCCCTTAATCTCCTGGCTCCTGGTCACATTACAGGGTCATGTGGCCTCGTCCTAGACCTCCACGCGTGCTCCAAACCGGTGTAGCCCACGATTTAGCCCCCGGTTGATGGGCTAGCCTGACTGACTGGGGCTAACCCCTTATCTCCTACGCTTAACGATATAGGACCGAGTCTTATGGTATACGTCACACAATCGGGGGCTAGGCTCCAAACAGTTATCCACGCCAAGAGTTATCAGAACAGGGTCACATTACAATGGCCCCAACCCTAACTCCGCCCGAAATTACAAAACTGCAAACATATATATAAATGGTGCCGATTACGGTTAAGTTCCACCAGGTAGGCGGGCTGGTAGCCCAACCTACGCGAAATCTTGATGCCCAAAGAGGTCACGGATTCGAACCCGGTGAACCCAAACAATTTTGCAATAAAACATTTAACCAATGAATGGGTGCCACGTGGCAGCCCATGTCTGGGCCACGTGGAACCTTCCCATTCGCCCAATCTGATTCCACGCGTCAATCATCCATTCATCCACCTGTCTTCCCAAGTGTCAGCCCAGTCACCTGCCACTGTACCTACCATGTAAGCCGTACAGGTGTGCCACGTGTCACCCTTGTAGTGGTGACACATGTCACTCCCTGATTGGTCCCACTGTACCTGCCCAATCAACAACCTGTTTATGCCACTGTATGGTCATATTCCATGTGTCACCTCTAGATGCTTCCATGTCATCATGATGACATCATCATGACGTCAACATTGAATTTTTTCACGTTGACTGTTGACTTTTTGCTTGTTTGGCAAAGCGAACAGATCGCGATATTTGGAGCATACGACGTTCGTTTGAGCCCATTCAAGTTGCATTTGGTTCGTATCAACGAGGTCTATGCACACATACATTTTGAAGCCATTCTAAGCACTTTGATTTTTAGGCCTTCTTGGACCCATTTTGGTCTCAAGATCCAATTCTGGATCACACCTCCCCACTAAAGACCTTTTGGTCCCCAAAAGGTTACTGACCAGTCATAAAGTGTGGGATAGGTCACCCGACTTATTCTCTGTCTTTAAACTCTGTCCCATGCACCTGTCTAATCAAGATCAATTGTAAAACAATCATGATAACTGACAACTTATTGTTAGCCATTTGTACCTTGTCACATCTTACTAAAGCTACTATCATCCATGTTGACAACATTACTAATGATAATTTCAGAAATATGACTACAAATGAGCTAATATGTTTGTAATACTTGCACGTCATTAGCTTATCTTGAAGCAAAGTGTGATTGATCTTCCATTCTACAATTATCTCATGTTCTTGCTTAAGATCTATTACTTGATTTGAAACAATTATAGGTGTGTTGCTTGCTTGAGCTACCTTTCTTAATTGTTCCATAGTTTGAAGATATTTATTTGCCTTTAAATGATGAGCATGAACAACATATTCTTGACCTGCTATGGTTAAGTGATATTGATTCTTTTCCCTATAGAAGATTGCTTTACGATCATACAAGTAAGGACTTCCTAAGACCAGTCCACATTCATTGAGTGGCACCACATCACATGTTACTTCATCCACAAACTTAAACGAAATTTCAAACTTTAATGTGCATTGCTTGGTTATGTGCAATTGATGATTGCTGCTTATCCATTTAAGTGCATAAGGCTTATGATGCATTTGAGTTTTTAATCCCAATTGTTTAACCAATTCTTCTGAAATCAAGTTATATTGAGATCTACTATCTATCAATGTGTCGACCTTAGTATATCTCATAATGACCCTTAAGTGAAACAATGTACTTCTAGAATCATATCCATCACCAAGTTTACCTGTCAAACCAACCAATGAGACTTTTGATTCATCACCTAAATTTGATCCCAAGTCTGTTGGTCATGTTGTTGCTGCAACTGTTTTCCTCCCTTTCTTCTATTTGAACCACTTTGGCCTCTTCTCAGAATGCAATTGCCAACAACGATCCTCATAATTCTCTTCTTTCTTGCAATGCTTGCAAGAGGGCTTCTCTTCCTTTCTTTCCACTAAATTTTCCTTCTTTCCATTCCACTTCCTTTTGTCCTCTTTCCTTGAAGATGATTCCCCTGCTACTCCAACACCTGTTTTCCCTGCTTCAATGTATGTCACTTGAACAAAAACCTCATCAAGATTAGTTGGTCCAAACATGAATATAGTATTTCAAATATGTGCAGGTAAACCTCCTATGTACTTCATAAGAGTTTCTTGGGCATGTAAAGGAATATCTAACATCAATGCCATCTTACGAAAACCATCAGTGTATTCTTGCACTGTTTGTCCTTTTCTTAGTTTAAGACATTGCCATTCAATTAAAGCTTTCTCTTTATAACCCAAAGGATAGAATTGATTTCTAAGTGTAGATATAAAACTTTGCCATGATGGAAATACATTACCTACTTGTTGCATGCCATTTTTCAACTTGCTTTGCCACTCGATGAGTGTTGTGCCTGCAAGTCTAAGTGATGCCAACTTGATCTGAGTTGCCTCATCCTTGATTTGTTTCACACTGCAATAAAACTCCATCTGTCCAACCCAATTATCAAGTCTCTCTGCATTGACTTCACCATCATACATAGGTAATTCAAATTTCACATCTAGTTTTAGTAAAGGAATTTCTTGTTTATGTTTATGGACATGTTTTCTTGCGGTGCTTTTAGAACTTGAACTTGAAGAGGAAGGAGAAGAAGGAGGTGAAGAAGGAGGTGAAGGAGGAATTCTAGGAGGATCATCTCCTTCTTCACTTTTGACCTTTGAAGATTCACCCATATTCGCTCTCTTCCATTCCAAGTAATCCTCATATAAAACCTTCATCATATCCGACATGGCGAAGAAAGTTTTTTGAAACTCTTTCTCATCATGAGAAAGTCCCATGCCATCTTCTCTCTTTAAGAAGTTCTATTTCTCAATCCAATCAATGGATTCTCTTCAACAATATCACCTTCACCATGATTCAAATTTTCCCTTGTAATCATGCAAACTCAAAAACCAAACGTCAACTAGCTCTGATACCACCTGATCCACTAAGATCTTTTAAACGACAATGGTTGAGTTAGTATGCATGAGTTAAATTACCATTTAGGAACTTAATGAAAGAGGAAGAATGAAAGAGTAAACATAGCAGCCATAATATAATTGCATATCTTAACATAAGCATGAAGAAAAACAAACCATAAAAAACCAAAGTGATAATGAAGTTCGACAATCTCGCCTACGTCTCCGGGCCTTTGTCTCAGTGGGTGAGGCTTTCTTATTTCTGTTCAAATATTTAAAAGTACATCATAACAATGACCAAAAGGTTACAAACTGATCTGGTCTTGTTCTACCAGATCTCTGGAACCCAACAAAACTGATGACACTAAAATCAGATGAACGAAGCTCCCAGAAATGGCCTGCAAAGGTGCTCTCCTCAATGGCTTCCCTGCATAAAAATGGCTTTGGATCAACAATCCTTCAACATAAACCTTTTCTGAACCTCCCTTAATGGCTTGAAGAACCTCTAGTTGTTATATATTAGAAGTGGGTAACAACCTTCCAACTTCTCCCCAAGATCTAGCCTAAAAAAGGGCCCAATATACCCCAAAAACGACCAAAATCCCACAAATCTGCTGATAAAATCAATTAAAAAACCATAAATATAGTTCAAAACCCATTTTAGGCATAAATTCTAGGTGCAACCCCTAAACTCCACACTTATGGGCATATGGGTGCCCACCATGTGGCTAGGCGCTAAAATGTTGTGCGCTTGTCCCCTTAATTTCATGGCTCTTGGTCACATTACAAGGCCATGTGGCTGCGTCCTAGACCTCTGCGCATGCTCCAAACTGGTGTAGCCCAAAATTTATCCCTTGGTCGACGGGATAGCCCGATCGATCGGGGATAAACCCTTATCTCCCATGCTTAATGATATAGGACATGCTATTATGGTATACATCACACAACTGGGGGATAGGATCCAAACAATTATCTACGCTAAGAGTTATCGAAACAGGGTCACATTACAATGGTTTTGTGGTAAGTGTTTACGTCGAGGGCTGGGGCTAGGCCCCAACCCTAACTCCGCCCGGAATTACAAAATTGAAAACATATATATAAATGGTGTCGATTACGGTTAAGTTCCATGAGGTAGGCGGGCTGGTAGCCCGACCTACGTGAAAACTTGGCTCCCAAAGAGGTCACGTGTTTGAACCCGGTGAACCCAAACAATTTTGCAATAAAACATTTAACCAATGAATGGGTGCCACGTGGCAGCCCATGTCTGGGCCACGTGGCACCTTCCCATTTGCCCAATCCGATGCCACACATCAATTTTCCATTCATCCACCTGTCTGCCCAAGTGTCATCCCAATCACCTACCACTGTACCTGCCACGTAAGCCATACGAGTGTGCCATGTGTCACCCTTGTAGTGGTGACACATGTCACTCCCTGATTGGTCCACTTGTACTTGCCCAGTCAACAACCTGTCCACGTCACTGTATGGTCAAATGCCACATGTCACCTCCATACACTTCCATGTCAGCATTATGACATCAGCATGACGTCATATTGATGTCAACGTTGACTTTTTTCCTATTGACTTTTTGCATGTTTGGCAAAACAAACAGATCACAATATCTGGAGCATACGACGTCTGTTTGAGCCCATTCAAGTTGCGTTGGGTTTGTATCGACGAGGCATACACACACATCCATTTTTAAGCCATTCTGAGCACTTTGATTTTTAGGCCTTCCTGGACCCATTTTGGTCCTGAGATCCAATTCTGGATCCCTTGCAGTGGTGACACATGTCACTCCCTAATTGGTCCACCTGTACCTGTCCACATCACTGTATGGTTATATGCCATGTGTCACCTCCAGACGCTGCCACGTCAACGTGATGACGTCATGCTAACGTCAACGTTGACTTTTTGCATGTTTGGAAAAACGAACAGATCACAATATCTGGAGCATACGATGCCTATTTGAGCCCGTTCAAGTTGCGTTGGGTTCGTATTGATAAGGCCTATGTACATTTCTATTTGATCCCATTCAAGTTGCGTTGGGTTCGTATCGACAAGGCCTACGTACATGTTTGTTTTGAAGCCATTGTAAACACTTTGAGTTTTAGGCCTTCCTCGACCCATTTTGGTCCCGAGATGCAATTCTGGATCAAAGAGTGATAGGAGGGAGTTCCAGCACTGGATTTTCTCTTGGGGGGTGCAAGACATGTAAATATTGAGAAGCTAGATAGACATACATAAGGGGATGTGTGTTAGATTGAACAACATCCAATTAGTTGACTCCTTCACATTATTGATGTTAAAAACTTGCAGATCCCAAAGTGTGCAAATGCCTTTGGATGTCCCTGCTGCACTGATGGATTTGCTTTTGCTATTTTTCCACATAAGATATGTGATTTTCAAAAATTCCTCTGCTTTCTTCTTAGTCTCCTGGAGAAGGAAGAGGTGGGGATTTTCGTATTTGATGAGTTATTGAACCATTTCTATTTTTTCTTTCGAGCCCAGTCCTTTACAATTCCAAGATAGGATTTTTATCATTTAGAATGAGATTTGGGGTTGCCTCATTTCAATGTGATTGGAACGCTTTGATTTCGGTGGGATATGGTTTCTTTCTTCAACATTTCTTCCATATTTTTTTTCTTTCCCAATTCTTTTTCTTGATTCGCTAGTTCTTCTCTTTTTTGGTTGTTGGGTTTGCGACCTGAATTTCTGGGGTGGGTTGTGGCCATAGAGTGTTCATATTATTCTTCTGAAATATCAATGTATACTTCTCCTGCTTTGGTGGAGGGGGGAGGGGAAGAGACATCAGTGATTGGGGGGTGTTCTAGTTGAGGAGGAGAAGAGTGGGAGGGATATTCTAGTTGAGGAGGCGAAGAGTGGGAGGGGTCTTCACCCAGATTCGGGACCGAAAGGGCTTCGAACTAGTTTGGGGAGGCGGCTTGAGGGAGGGGGTGGGGGTTACTAGGAGAGGAGGGTTTTGGACTGGAGGGCGCTCCCTTTGGAGGGGAAAGAGGTTTCCCTTGATTCTGATGAGTTCCTTGCTTCCTTAATTGTTTCTTTTTCTTAGGCTACTGCCATTGTTCCTCCTGGTCTGTCGTGTTGGATTCATTTTCCATCTTCAGACAATTCTTGGAAAAACGCCCATACTCATGGAAATATTTTCATTTGAACGAGAGTTGCTCATTATCTACCTTTTGAATGTATGACCATTTGTCTAGTGTGATATTGATGGCTTTTGGAAGACCTTTTTCGAGATCCACTTCCACACAAATCCACGTGCATGCTTGCAGACCATCCTTGGGTTCAACTCAGTCTATGTATTTTCCCAGTGTGTTTCCAATATTTTGGATAGTTTCGTCATTCCAATAGTGGAGGGGGAGATAAGGGAGACAAAACAATACAAAAAATGCATTGGGGATGTCATTTTATGGACATAAATCAAGTGTCCAGTAGTTTAAGTACATACCTCTTGAACCCATGAAGTATGGTCCACTCCTGAAGATAAGATCCCTATTGTTTTTTTCTTTGAAATACAATGCGTAAAATCCCTTTCCACAGAAATCATGGGTGAGACGTCCTTTGATAAGCGACTTCCAGTTCTCTCTAACCAGAGGGCCATTGTTTTTGGGGAGGGCCATAAACTTGTAAACAAGCCAATAAGTCCATTTTCCACTAGTTTCAGAGCATGGGCTCTAGAAGCTGGTTAAACTGGAACAACTGGGATTGCGTCCACTTTTTTTATGAACTTCGAGTTTTTCTGTTGCTTAGGGTTTCAGGAGAGCGGTTATGAGGGAGGAGAAGGATTCGATGTCAGGAGAAGGAGGAGGGGGCGCCCCCACCCAAGGTCGAAGCCATGAGAGGGAGGTGGAAGCAGGGGCAATGGAAGGGCTGGCTATGGTTTGCGCAGAGGGGAAACAATAATTAACCTATAATAATTATTTAACATATTTATTTTAACCCAAAATTTATTGAGAATAAAGAAATAACTTAAATATTCAGGGTGTAGGTACTTGAGAATGAGAACGAATAAAAATATGGATATGGGTAATCCCCACCCCCTTCCACACACACACAAAAAAAATTAAAAATTAGTGTACTAAATCAACAATCACTCAAATTCATTTGTTAGATTCAAATCATTCAAGAATTAAAACATTTTGGTGTCCACAATTCATGAATTGATATTCATGATTCAACATTGAATATTGACATTCCTTCTTTTTCTAGACATTGTGTGGAATTGACAAAATAAAAAAAAATAAAAAAAAAATGAAAATTTGTTTCACAAGCATGCATCTTGATCAAATTGAATAATATTGCATCATCATTTAATTTTATTGTTAAATTTGTGCTCAAGGCACCACATCTTGGCTTCTTATGGGTTAGGTTTGTTATTCAAGTTAATATTATTTTTCTTTAATCTTGTAAAAATTACGAGCTTACTATTAATATCAATAAAACTAAGTTTGATTGTGGTAATTAAATTTAAGAAATGAATTTATCCTTTGACTTTGTATGGTGATAACACCCTTGAGGTGAAATATTACAAGTATTTAGGTATTGATTTGAATTGGAACTAGAACATTAAGAAGAGAATTATCCGTGTTTGAAAAAACTATTAGGCTCCTAAAAAAATGTCAAAACATTGAGGTTTAGGATTGAGATAAGAAAAAATTCCTTTTAAATCTTTACTTATCTGGATTATTCTTTATGAATATGAATTGGGCTTGCATTATCCCTTGCAAGACTTGGAACAAAATCGATCAAATCCAAAAGCACTTCATAACGTATAATTTTAAAATTAAATGCAATGCTCCTTACCCCATTCATTGAAGATCGATGTAGTTCCATTGAGTATAAAGTTGTGAATAGATATTTAGATTATAAACATAATCTAAATTTGAGCAAATATAGGCTCATTGTTTTTGTTTCTAATATGAATAGTAGCCATCACACGCTTAAAAGAGGTTGGCTATATATTTTGAGGCTTGATTATCTATTGGAATATAAAAGAAGACAAACAAATAAATAATATCAAAAATATTAAATATTACATCCCTATAAAGTTTAAAGACAAAATTTGGAAAGATCATGAAATTTTTAATCAAATGAAGTTGGCGGTTGTTGGAATACTACAAATATTTTATAAAGCCTAATTTTGTTGGTCAAAACTATTTTTCAACATTATGAGCTTAAAGAACAAAATACATATTGTCAAGTTCAAGACCAATTATCATGATTTGCATAGTGAAATTAGTCACTAGAGTAACCCAAAAACACCTTGGGATAAGTGAATTTGTAAGCATTTGTTGGTTAACTAGGTGCAACAAGATTATCCTAGGGACGCTTGGGGTTTAAAGTGGAGAAACCCACGGGGGGTAATTCTAAGTAATCATTCCATTACTCATCTTCAAATGTATAATAGGTCCCTTATATATAATTAGGTAACAATAACAAATATATCATAATTAGATATTGATTGAGAGTTTCATTCAACCATCTACGAAAATCTCTCCATGAATCTCTTCATTAATCTTCATCCCTAAATTTTCTCTTTTGTCCTCATTATTTTGTTATAATTAGAATTTTATGTATGGTCTACTTCATTAACATATTGAAATGTATTTATTATTCATCTTAAGTAGGAGTTAACCATTCATGCTCCCCCTTAATGGATACTTGTGAATCCAATATTTGATCATCTGGTCTCTTTGATCTTCAATCCTTTAACTGGTACAATCTTTATCATCTTCTTCTACCGTATTTTTCTTAGTCTTTTTAAGTATTCATATTTGGGATTTGTTTTTAAAGGATATTATACATGAAAAATATAAACATTATTTTTGTCAATGTCCATATAAAAAAGTCACCATCCACCATAATACATGGGTCACTAGAATTGTATTTATTGGTTCTCTAGGAAACCTTTTCATGTAAATGCTTCATAAAAAATTCTAAAATCACAAACCTTTTACTCCCCCTTCATCATAACTTGGTTCCTAATTCATCTCATGCTCATCTCAATCTTTCACTTTCATTGCCCACCAAAGTTAGAATGTCTTGTCAACAACTTCAATTTATCATCAAGTTAGAATACAAGTACACTTAATCACCCCCACACCTACTTAGGTAGTATATTCCACAACTTTATGACATATCTATCATCTTAAGGACAACTTTATTCATCATGGTCACTAGGATTCCATGTAAAACATGTATGCCTAAAAATGGCTCATCAAAGGACTTACTACCAAACTTGGGGTTACTATGTGCCCTTCTTTGGGTTTAATAAATCATTTTAATTAGACCAGAAATTGGCATGCTAGCCTTAGCAAGGCTTACAACCATATGCCTAATTACATTTTTCATTATGACTAAACTAAAGTACATCACATTTTCAAACAATTCTAGTAGAATTCCATTGGAGCTAATTTTGACCTATTTTTTTATCACTCAATTCAACATAGGACTAGGACCATCTTACCATCATCTTTAGATATGTAACATTCCCCAGCTTAACTGATGAACATTATGATGCAGAATACACAAACTCAATTTTTTTTGCTAACTAATCCTGTAGCTTATGAACTACAAGAATATATATAAATTTAACCATTATGATACTAGTAACTTAATGCTTCTACAACATGTTGAATTAAACATGAATGCAACTAGTTAACTTATTACAACAAAATATAAATCATTCACAAACATAGAGTAAAATGCACAACAACTAAATTCATAAATTAACTCAGGAAACATATTACAACTTTTATTTTTAAAACACTTGTGCAACCAATTTCTTTGGATGGATGTTCCACCCAGCCATAGAATTTTTGTTCCAAATCTCAACAACAAGTCACCCTCGAGTTGGGGCTAGGAATCCACAATAAAATGGTGTCTCTCACTATCCACTCACAACTCATATATCCCACAACCCACTGGTATTCTCCTACAACTATCCCAATTTCCACCAGCTCTCTTCCTCTTGACCTTCCCAACCCAAGGAATATACCCCTTCACTGCTCTTAGTCCATCAGGAATCCTATTTGTTTATCAAGGTCTCTCTGGCATATGCAACTGGGAATAATCAATAATGGGATCTCAAAGGAACTCGTTGCTAGAAAAAAATACTAGTAAAACAACAACAATCACTTGTTGTTACAATGTAACTCCCCCATGATTTCACTTTTCAGAATTGACCGATTCTTAGTTCTTCAACTCCAAAAATGCTCCAGCATGCTCCAAAATTCCCCTAGACTTCTTGCTACAGCTCCAGTTCTCTTCTCCACTATTCTCTACTTGTCGTTCATGCAAAAGCATGCCTGTAAAAATTGTCTTCCTTGGCCATTAAAATTTCCTTTCCCCAAAGCCAGTTGACCGCTCTCTCTGCCCAATGTTGATTTTGCTTCAGCCCCATGCTCCCCATAAATATGGTATGTGAATTTCTACACCCACCCTCTTACATGTATTTAATAATTGGGCTCTTCTACACTCAAGGGAAAATAAGAAGGTTATCCTCAATGATAACAAAATTCAGAAATCTAGGTTTGGATTAATACCCATAAATAATTTTCCCTTTGGACCCCTCTTAGACACTCCTTTAGCTTGTGGAAAACTCAACCCCCCATCTCTGTCATGTCCCCCAACAACTAACATCACATTTTATTTATTAAAACATAAATACAATTCACATATAACATTGCTTGGCCATAGCCACATTCATATATACACTTATGCATTGATTAATTGGGGATTATGGCGGGGATGTTACAAGACATATGTCATCAAAAATATCGAGAGAGATCATTTTCTTTTACATCTCAATTTATGACACATGTTGTCAATTTTTACTTCTTATTATTACCTTGTTTTTTCTTCTTCATTCTTCTTTTCTTCACAACTTTTATTGTGCTATTGACTCATTCTTATTTCTCTTTTGCTTTGTGGATTCAATTTTGTTTTCATTATTTTTCTACAACATCCTACTTCATGACTATTGATTTTGTCACTACCTCTTTTGTTCATGCGCAAGAGCTTGAGTATGTATTCTTTCTTCTTTTTCTTGTCTTCTTCTTCTTTCACTTTATTTTGTCATGCATACTTCTACATTTGATTTCTTCCATTCAATTACATGCATAAAGTGTTGTTTGTTAGAGTGATAACAAGATCCAACCATATAAGATATGACCTTGGTTTGGAAAAATTAATTGATGCTCCATTATCACATTATGACATAACTCCTCTCTCTCTCTCTCTCTCTCTCTCTGGTGAATGGGTGCCTTATCTTAATTGACTTCATGGACCTTAGTTAAGATCAATATTTAATAAAAATTTAAGGTCAAGGTCACGTTTAATCTAAACAGTCATCGTCCATTTTTTTTGTTACAAACGTAATGCTTAGGTAATCAATTTGGTAATGGGTTCCTAATCTTAATTGACCTCAATTAAGATCAATATTTATCAACTTTTTGGGTGGTCAAGGTCATTTTAAACCTAAAATACCATCAAACACCCTTAACCAATAACTCTAGTCATTAAACAAATCAATCAAGGGCCACAATCCTTAATTAAGACAAAACCTCTTGTTACCCCCTTAGGGGCGACAACTTTCAGAGGTACCCTCACAAGGGTGTCATGATACTAATTGCATGAGTTGTCATGCTCATCTTCTCTAGAACAAATAGATTTTCTCTTTATCTCCATCAGATGTATGATCATGGTTTCTCAACTGTGGTCTAGCTCACCCTCCTCCCTCACTCCTTAGATGACAAATGCACTACGGATGGTACAATATGCTTTATCTTGATATTCCATGTATCAATGTTCATTTGGATGTGATGATTACACCGAAGGAGTTCTATAAGGGGAGGTTTCTCTTGATTTTTGTCGTCTGTCCACAACAAATCACTAAATGCCATGTATGCGTGTTTTTCCAATGAATCAACAAATTCCAAGTGCATTCTTCTCCTTCGTCGAAGACAGGAAACGACAGAGGCATTAGTAGGAAAGATCAAACATGGATGCATCTTTGAGGTGATGAGCTAATCCTACGCCGAACAAGATCAACAATGTTGGGTAGCATGCACTATCACTGTCGTTAGTGATGGCTGATCTACATTTGGAGTTGTCCCATTGTAATTGACATACATAGTTGCGATGCATCAGAAATTATGCATCAACGAACGCCCAATACAATATCACCAACAACAGGAGGAGGAACATAACAATCTCAGTCTTCATTTTTCTTATCCGAAAGTAGATATTGTTGAAGAGAAGGGCCAGAGAATCTCAATGCAATGCACGATATGCCGGTATTACGTCAAAAAATGCCATTTTTTGACTCCTTTTAACTAAATGATGCATGTTATTGATCCTTCATTTTCATATCTACTTACTATATTTTTTCACTAGTGCTGTTATAAATTTTGAAAAAAAATGATAAATTACTTTATTGTTTTAGAAAAATCCCAATGTTGTTTTAAATCTTTGGATATTATGTAGCCTCTGAAAGAAGTCCATTAGATGAACAACAAAAACAACCAATTCAACAACAATAGGTTCCATCGACTGACATATTTCCTGCACATGCACAGTCTGTGATGTGGCAAGCTCAACTTGAGTTGGGACCTCTTAGTTATTTTTCCTAGATTTGTTAATAAAATTGTTTATATTTTCCTTTGGAAATATTGTTTATAATGCAAACCATGTGAATTGATTTTAAGGAAATGTAAAAGAATGGACATGAACCCATAACCTATTATTAAGAACCCATGAAATTCAATCATTAAAGGTCTTTGGATGAGAATGAATGGATATTTTCATTAATTAAAAAGAGTAACTCATTTTTGTTAAATGACTAGATTTTAAATTATCTATCAATTTCGTGTCATTTTGAAAGAAGGAAATGATTTTTGGCAAGCTCAAGCTGCATACCCATATCCAGAGCCCTTCTATGGAAGCTATGTTACAACATATGGGACACAAGCTATGGTATTGCATGTCTTATTCAATAACCAATGACTCTCGTGAATAGTTTTTCTCATCGAGTTAAAGTTAGTGGTTGATAAATTACATTGTGAATGTTGAAGCATGATGTCCTTTCTTTGAAAAATGAGTTTTTCTGGCATTCTATTTTCTTCATTATTTACTAGGTTATCAAATAAACAAGTATACTCTTAAGCAAACTACTATCATTTTTTGAAGCCTTCTGAATGATTGGTATTCTGTAGATTCCTCCTCATATGCTTGGAGTGCAACAACCTGGTTTTTCATTACCACCATCAGACATGGTCGAGGAACCTCCAGTGTATGTAAGGAGTCTGGTGTATCTTTGTTAGCTCTCTTCAAGGAGAAAAGGGATAAGCCACAATCATATATACACTTACCTATCATTCAATGCATGTCGTTTGCAGTGACTTGCAACTCTGAGAAGTAGAAAGTTCTGTGAGGAGGTAGTTACATTATTTTTAATGAATTCTTGATATTTTTACTTGATGAATTTTTGAATTAGGATTTTACATATTTAATCTTGTATTAAGTTTGGATAACAATGTTTACATAGTCTTATGGTTTAATATGTTTATGGTAAAACTTATTCAACATGATTAAAAAAAATACAACTTGATTGGACCTAATGGTTAAACAAGTGTGTTTCCTCCTTGGAGGTCACATGTTCAAATCCAGAGGGGGATAGGGTATGTATACCTCCGTAGAATTTATTAGTCAAATTGATGCGCAAATATATATGTATTTGTGAAGATATTTCATTTTTCTCCCGAAACAACGGGGTTTTGGGAGGGGAGGTTTGTTTATGCCTTCCTAGCTTAGTGCTCTTATTGGTGACAAATTTGCGTATTGCCTTTGGAACACACTATTTTTTGACGACCAAACCAAAAACAAAAAGATTGTGCTCGGTGACAAGGTTGTCCCCAAATATGTCCCTTTCAATCACACTCCCTTTCTAAATAACTCCCAAGTGACTTTTTAGCCATACAACGAATTCTATTACATTGGTTTAAATGTGTCAGTGTTGGTGGAAAACACTTGAAACTTCCCTCCAAGCTATTGATATTTGACCCTAAAGATAATGGTGGAACTGTAATTGATTTAGACACTTCTTTGACTCTATTTCCAGAAATGATCTAGAACCATCTCGTAGGTGAATTTGCTTCTTAGATTGGATACATAAGAGCTCATGAAGTGGAAAGTATCCTTTGCTTTGGATTGTGTTACAATTTCTCTGGTGTATAAAATACAAATATTTAGTTGCCTGAGCTTTTGTTCTATTTGAAGGGTGGCTCAAACATGGTACTGCCTGATGAGAATTGTTTCATGTAGGTTAGTTCCGATTCATTTTTCTTGGCAATGCTGAATACCAATGTCTTGGATAATGCCACTGGACCTTGTTTGCTCTTGGGTAACTATCGATAAAATAATTTTATATATTGTATGACAAAAAGAAGAATCTCCCGGGCTTCACTCAACATAGTTGCTAGACTTGCCTCCTTATAATATATAATTATCCACTTATTAATATGATAAATCTTCTTCATACATTCAATTGTATAGAAAAAGGGTTGACAAAACAATCTACTACCAGCTACAACCAATAGCTCGATCGAGTTATTTTTCCATCAACTATTTCTGGATCTACACACTGCTATATACAACTTGGATTTTCACCATAAATAACAGACTATCTTCAATTGCAATATGATGGCATGCAATATCAGTCTTAAATTCTCATTTTCCTTCGTTTGTTTGCTCTCACTGAGTTTTCTATTAATGTTTGATGTTTGTGATTGGTACTGCAAATGTTCTCTATTATGTTATATCTATTTTTTTTCCTACGTTGTTTTACCCTCTACATTGTTTTGTATTTAGTTGTCATGGTTTGGGTTTATTGTCCTCTATTCAACATGCTTAAATGAGGATTTGGTATACCCTAACTTTTCATTTTGTATGTAAGAAACCATATTCCTTGTTTTCCCAACAAAAATTATACAAGTAACACATACCTTCACTCAACCCTCATGGGGGAGGAACTATAAAGGTTGAATTAAGTGGATACAATCCATCCTCAACAAAATGGTAGCTAAGTATGATTGGTCTTTGATATTATTAGTTTCATACGTTTTACTTTTTAAAATAGGAGCAAGGTGGGGTGTACTTGAATACTTTGTCTTAATTGCAAAACTTATCCTACTTTTTCTTTCCTACATAAATGTTACCTTGATTTCTTTCTTATTTGACATTTTAGTATAAATGGATTAGCTTAACTTTTACTATATCAATATGTTGCATATTGAATGTCAATTGTTTTTCTCAAATTTACTTTTTCGACTTCATGTTACTTGAGTTTTCTCTTACTAAAATGAGAATCTAAAACTATTTGCTTTAAAGCATATTGTGACAATGAGGTTTGGTTAGGCTATAAAATCTATATACTTTAGTGTAGGTTTGGTCTAGAAATGAGAAAGTTATCATATTGGTTGTGGTGCAATGAGATCTGGATTTAGAATATAACATCATTTCAATTTCGATGTATATAATTTGATAGGGATTTAAATTAGGATCTGGTGCAAGATTTGTCTGAGATGGGGAGGGAGATAATGAAAAATGGTGACATACTCTTGTTGTAAACACAAGAGCCATCACCCAAAATATCATCGTCATATACAAATCAGGGGGCTTTGTTGAACAATCATAAAAATCCAAAATCCATTGTTTCACTTGTCTTAAGCTATGGCTAGCTATAGAATTATGACCAAACTATTATAAAAAAAAGTTAAATACTTGGAATTCTAAGAGAATCAACAAAAGTAAAATGGATTTTTCCAGCAAACTGGAAAAACTTCAACCTCTTATCAAGCTAAGGAGTGGGTAGCAGTCGCTAATTTCAATGAAACCCTACATACTAGGAATTTTGATCAAGCAACAAATTTTGATTTCTTATAACAAAAAGATCGCTATTTCTCCTTAATACATCATACTTGGATCTAGAAAAACCATTACTAACCCTAAACCCATTTTCAAGTTCTGAATCTGAATCTAAATTGAACCCAAACTCCTTGTTTTTCTTATCCATATTTTCCCACTCGATAGTAGGTTAAATTTAGCATGATGTGACCTTAACCTATTGACATAATCAGTTCCTAAAATGAAATCCTTTGATTCATTACTTCTTACTTTTCTCAAACCATTTCCTATGGTGATATCCACATTTGTCTTGATGTCTTGTTCACCAAACCAAGTTTTATTTTTTCAAGTCCCTTTTCACTTTGCAACTTCAAATTTTCTTCTTTGTATGTTGCTTCTATTTGGGAATGTGGTTTTTCCTATGTGAACCACACAAGTGCCTCCTTGCCTTGCATATGAGCAATTTTCAATCACAGATGGTACCAAATAAAAGGATTTCCATTGATGCTTAACCATATGAAAGATCATTTTATTACATTATTCATAGACCATATTCACTAGATACTCTATTATTTATTCATGAACGATCCAACACACATCTCTTATCTTCAAATTATGCATCATCTTGATTCAATTCGACATTCTCTTTCCCCTGCTTCAGGGGTATGCTAGTATAACTTCCTAGTTAGTCATGAAAGTGGTTAGGAACCCTTGCCTTAAAGTGTAGAGGCAAGGCTATTGAGGTGACAGTGGGAAACTTGCCTATCTGTTTCCATAAACTCTCCTTCTTAGGACATGGATTTCCCTTAGTGAGAGTTGAGTGATAAAACCTCTTAATCAAGAATAATTATACCTCAAATCAAGGGCCATGGTCCTCAAGACAAAACCTCTTAATCAATAATCATTATGCTTCATAATCTATTATACAAGTGATGCATCTTTTCATGGACCAACTTCATTCCTAAATAGGCTTTAGATGGTGATTCATTTGTTGGATGTATAGTTATTCTAATGATAATTCATTTATTGAACTCAAAATAAAATGTTTTTCAAATGCTTCTTAGTCTTTTTCTATTGTCATTTCATTTATTTTTTATTTTTTTATTTTATTTTGATAATTACATTTTTTCTTTTCCTTTTTAGAATATGATCACTCCAATTGACTCCTGCACGTTCTCTATTTCTTGCATTTCCTTCATTATTTTCCTCTTACTATGTTGACTCTTCTATCAATTTCAAAATGTATTTTTTGACTACAATTTCTTGTTGTTCTCTTGAAAATTTTCTTTGTGTTCATTTGATTGCTTCTATATATTTGTTTTTTTTTTTATTCATCCAATCAAAATAATGTGCTTTTGATTTATTTTCTTCTCCAAGGAAAAACTCATGGGGAAACTTGGCATTTTTAGGAATCCATCAATTTATACTAGTGTTTCTAACCCAAGTGGATTCAAACATGGCACCTGCTAGACATGGAATTAGCTAAATGCCCAACAACATTGACACCCCATTTGTTGAGCTAATCCATTGGATTATATGCTTGTGATTTCTATCCTTATGTCCAACATATTTAATCAAATATTCCATCTACAATCGTCTAACTTTTTGATGTTGTCCAATAATCTATGCACTACCAAAGTCTTATCTATTCAAGTCTAGAACAAATTCTGTGCAACCTCTTTTTCTATTATTTGTTTAATAACTATCAGAGATGCTTCAATTGCAATACTCATACTTTGTTTAATCTTTCCATTTCTATGTTAATCCCCTATATTGATGCCTTGGGAAATACTCTTAAAAAATTCCATTACGCTTTGCAAATTCCATTTAATTGCTTGGATTTCCTTTTCTTTCTCCTTATATTCTTCCTTCATTTCATTGTGTCTTACATACTGTATTATGATTCTCTTGATAGAATTGGAAAGTTTTATCTCTCAATGGCCTAGGTTCTATTCTTGTAAAATCATAGTCTAATAATTGCATCAATATTATGGCTTTGTCAATTACTTTCAAGACTACAATTTGTATCCTCATGATTCTTGTGATCAGGTCAAAATCACTTGGATAGGTGCCTTGTACATGATATTTTTCTTTCTTTCCTATTGATATTATTACTATCTACATAATGGATTTTTACTTTTATAAATGTTGTTGCAACATCACTTCTTCATTCTTTGTTTTACCAGAAAATTCCATGTGTCATACTTTTGATATGGGTTTGATATTCATAGCAAGGTTCAAGTTTATTGCTACTCTTGATAATGTGTTTTCTTTATTGGACTACTGCTTGCCCACATTTTCCTTTCATTATCTTTCCCCCCTTTCTATATCTTTTTTTTTCTTTCTTCTAGCTCCATGGCCTTTTTATCTTCATCAACCTTCAACGTCTTTTATAAATATTTTCTTCTCCACTCATCCTTGACCTTCTTCTTTTGTTCTTATTCTTTGTCTTCTTCACATGTTTTAATATTTGTTTCTTTTTTTTTTTGTCTAATCTCTTGATTCAAATTTCCTCCATCTCTTCCAAAGTCTTCATTATATCTAAGGTTTTCATCATTTCCATTACTATTTACCTTGTTTTCTAATGTTCTAGGGATTCATATTATTTACTTTCTTTTCTAATTTTGTGGCATATTCAAGTTCTTTCTTTTCCATTTCTCTCTCTTTTTTTTATACTTTTTCTTTCTACATCTTCCCTTTACTCTTTCTTTCCTCATTTTTATTTTGTAGCTCTTTGAGTTTTTCAATTCTTTTTCTTCTTCTCTTCATATTATTTCTTTTGTCATCAACTACCCTTGCCCATATTTTTCTTTGATTTATCTTTTTGGTAGACATGGTCTCTTTAGCCAATGTTGGTACCTATGTATCTAAGATTACAGTGCGCCTATCTCATTTTAATCATACTTTATGCACTCTTTTTGTATTGATTTTGGTATGTTTATCTACCAACTTTATCCTTTAAATTTCAAGCATGCTCCAATGTAATTGCCATTTTTCTTCTTACATTAAGTTTTTGTTTGTTTTTCCCTTTAGGTTTTCATTTAATAAGTCATCATATTATCATGATGATCCAATTCCCCTATATGATAAGGAAATGTATGGCATTTTCTTCCAATATAATTGTCATTCTTCTTCTTACATTGAATTTTTGTTTGTTTTTCCCGTTAAGGTTAATATGTCATCACATTGTCTTGATGATCCAATTCCTCTATATGATAACAACATGTATGACCCTTTCTTGATGAAATTTTATTTTTCATTGCATCAAATACTCCTCATTAGAACCTATTTCCTTTTGGATTTTTGGCTTCTTATGTATCTTTCCCTTATTATCTTCCACCCTTGTTCGGTGCAATGATTGCATATTTTTCTTTAATTTTCCTTTCTACATCCTACTTAAGCCTTTTGATACCATTAACTTTAGGATATAGTTTTTCCCCAATCCTTTGTATTTTTCTTTATCCTTCATAGCTTCCAATTCCTACTTAAGCTATTTATTCAAGATCATAGGAAACATTGGTGTTTTTTCAAGTTTTGGTTTTTCTATCAAAATTTCTTTATTTTTTCTCTTTTACACCTTGATATTCTTGATCAACTTGTTCCTTTAATTACACCCCTCTATGCTTTTTTATACATCTTTGGAAATATCATCATTCCAATACTCACATAAGGTTTTTTGAAACTTCATAGTGGGGTTCAAAATACTATTCTCAAGATGTTTGGCATGTACATTCTTCCCTTCTTCGAATTCATCATAATTATAATCTATTCCTTTCTTGTGATTTAATCCTTCTAATATTGAATTATCCACACTTTCCTCAGGTAACTAGGGTATTACATTAGTAAATCCATTACCACTCCCATTTTGTACCGACGTGTATCTTTCATCTAGGTAGGGTTTTTATTCCAACTAAAATTTTTACTCTAGTATTTTAGGATTAACTTCTTTATGGGGTGATAATTATGGATTATGAAATTTGGATATGTAAGATATGATTTTGATACTATTTTCTCAATCTTGTAGTTAGAAAAATACTCTCTCACCTAATTGTTTAGTGGCTTGTAAAATGTTAACTTATGCTTTCTATCAATAAAATGTTTGTTTTCCAAGGATAATTGCCTACACACTTTCCTTATGGATATTATAGTTTTTACATATTTGGAATGGCTACGAGGTAATCTAGGATTCCACAGTACCCTAGAGTAATATTGCATCTCAAATCAATACCCTACTTCCTCTACTACCAATTTTCCATTTGCCTTAAACCTAGGCATAGAGTGGTCTTTACGTCCTTAAAATATCCTACACCACATCATGACATCATCCTCTAGCCCCTTTTAGAATTGTGTTAGGAGTGTTGTCCATGTTTAGGTGTGTTGGTATAGAATTAAAAGTTTCTCATTCCTCTTGGTTCTTCTTGCTACATAGTGTTTCACTCAAACTATCTTGAAAATATAAGTATACGTACAAAATTTTGAATGAAAATCATTTTTTTCTTTCTTTAACTAATAATGTGGTTATTTTTTACTCATTTTAGGTGCTCCCCTATAACACTATAAAACAAGTATGTTGATCCATATTCCACACTTCAATATCTAGATATTTTAATGGACACAAATAAACATAAAAACATAATAATTAATAGCAAGTATCTAAGGACATAAATAAACATAAAAGCATAATAATTAATAGCAAGTATACATCTTATTAAATAATAATAAAGATTATATTATATAAAATTGACTACCTATCTAAAACTCACAATCTTTTATGGAAAACAATTTTAAAGTGGAACAAAGCCTCTAAATACGGAAAAAATTAAAAAAGATTTTTTGAAATGTGGTTGATGTGCATTAATACCAAAACTACTTTAAATAGTAGAAGTAGGCCTATCCTAGAGCATAAATTAAAGAGGTTTCCAATTAAAGAAAGGATCATCAAGAAGAGAAGATCGATATCATATCCGAACTAATGCAACATCCATAAGAAATAGAAGACAAGAGTGCAACCACCTTCTTATGCTATATGCCAATTATCAAAACAACATACTCAATAAAATAGGGAGATATTCCCTCACGATTAAATGTGCTTCTATTGGTTTGTTTAATGCCAATGTCATGGTTAGTCCAGAGAGCCAATGGATGATGCATAATCAGTTTTGTGTGAGGAAACCACATCCATGTGCCAAAAATAAGGAGCCTACGCATCCCTTGGAGAGCATAAAAGGAATATATACATTAACAAATTAAAATCACATAGCCTAAATTGTGTCTCTC
>JASDQU010305810.1:143495-153959 GCA_032191745.1 Picea mariana | reverse complement strand
GAACATTTATGTGGGGTAAAAGGAGGTTGCCCCCTCGAAGAGGCTTATTATATGAAATTATCTCTTTTTCAAGGCATTGAGTACTTATTCTGAGGTTTTTCTATGCTATATTGATATTTGGTTCTTAAGCAAATTTGGACATTGGTTATGGAAAATTTGATATTGATATTTAAGCAAATTTGATGAAAGTTGGTTATGGCACAAAAGGCTTAGACACCTGAATTTTGATCATATTGTCAAACTAAATAATGAAGGTGTTGTGAAAGATCTTCCAAGAATATATAAGCCTCATAACTCTATATGTGAATCCTGCCAAATGGGGAAGATGACTTGTGCTCAATTCAAATCAAAGAGTTTCACATCTTCAAAGAAACTGCTTCAACTTGTTCATATGGATCTGTGTGGACCATCGCGAAAGGAAGGAACTGGAGGAGAACGTTACTTTATGCTGGTCATTGATGACTTCTCCAGACTTACGTGGGTTTCCTTTTTGAGAGAAAAATTTTATGCGTTTGAGAAGTTCAAAATGTTTAAGGCATTAGCCGAGAATCAAACATGAAGGAAGTTAAAGGCAATTCACTCAGACAAAGGATGATAATTTATTTCAAGAGATTTAAAATATTTCTGTGACAGACATGGAATTAAAAGAGAATATACTATTCTAGGAACTCCTCAACAAAATGGAGTTGTAGAATGCCAAAATAGATCAGTTCAGCAGATGGAAAGGGCTATGATGAGTGAAAGGGACATTTCACAAACCTTCTGGGTGGAGGTTGTTCACACAACTGTTCATATTATGAACAAAGCACATCTAAGGACGAATAATGATAAAACTCCACATGAGTTGTGGTTTGGTCAACCTACATCAATCAAGCACTTCAAAGTACTTGGAAGTAAATGCTACATAAAAAATAATGATGATCATTTGGGAAAATTTTATAGTAGAGCCGATGAAGGTATCTTCTTAGGATATGCAACAAACAATAAAGGATACATATGCTTTAACAAAATAATGCATAAATTAGTAGATTGCATTGATGTTCAAATTGATGAAGAAGCTCATGTAAAAGATCAACAGAGAATAATCACTAAACTAGATGAAAAAGATGATGAGAATAATGAAAATGAAGAACATCAAATCCCAGAGTCACAAGAAGATGATGAATCCGGTGGAGAAGAGACACCTAGAAAAGAAGAGTCAGGACAACAATCAACATCAAATCCTTCCTCCAGAATTACTCAAAAGAATCATCTCGAAAGTCAGATAATTGGTGAGAAAGACAAAGGTGTACAAACCAGGAGGAGGATAATCAAAGACACCGAGAAATCACATATATCCTTCATATCCATGGTGGAACCCAAGAACTTCAATGAAGCCAGTGAAGATGTAAATTGGTTAAAATCAATGAATGAGGAACTGGATCAGATTGAAAAGAATGACACTTGGGAACTCGTTCCTAGGCCAACGAATGAAAATGTAATAGGATCCAAATGGGTCTATAAAAATAAGATGAATGAGCAAGGAAAAATTGTAATAAATAAGGCTAGATTGGTCTGCCAAGGATATGCTCAAATAAAAGGACTAGAAAACATTTGCGCCCATAGAAAGATTAGAAGCTATTAGAATGTTTCTTGCCTATGATTTTCATAAACAATTTAAAGTCTATCAAATGGATGTCAAGTCAACTTTTATAAATGGAGATATAAAATAAGAAGTCTATATGGAACAACCAGAGGGTTTCCAACCATCAGATAACCCTGACTTTGTATGCAAGCTAAAGAAAGCCTTATATCAGTTGAAACAAGCTCCTCGTGCCTGGTATCACAGATTGGATACGTATCTTCAAGACACAAGGTTCAAGAGAGGAACAATTGACAACAATCTATATATCAAAACAGAGGGCAATGCTTTTCTCATTGTGTTGGTCTATGTATATGACATCATCTTCGGTAGTAATAATTCTTCATTGGTACAATGGTTTGATTCTTCCATGCAGTCTGAATTTGAAATTTCTATGATAGGGGAACTGTCATTTTTTCTTGTTCTGCAAATTACTCAGAGGTCTGAAGTAATATTTCTTTCTTGGGAAAAATATCTAAGAGAAATGTTGAAAAGGTTTCAAATGGAAGATTCTAAAACTATGAGCACACCTATGGTCACTGGATGTAAGTTAAGCAAATATGATGACTCACTTGATGTTGATCAGAGTTCATATAGGTCTATGATAAGCAACCTATTATACATCACAACATCTCGTCCAGACATAATGCATGCTGTTGGAATGGTAGGAAGGTATCAGTTTGCACCTAAACATAGTCATTTTTTAGCTGTCAAAAGAATATTCAGATACTTGAAAGGAACAATGAACTATGGCCTATGGTATCCTAGGAATCAAAATTTTCAAATATCAGTCTATTCAGATGCTGATTGGGATAACTAGTGGATGAAAGGAAAAGCACGAGAGGAGGTGCATTCTTCTTAGGAGATTCCCTTGTAGCATGGTTGAGCAAGAAGCAAGGTTCCATTTCCTTATCAACTACAAAAGATGAATACATTGCAGCTTCCACTTGTTGTACCCAAGTATTGTGGATGTTTCAGACACTTGCGGACTTGGAGGTAAAATATATTGCACTGATCCCAATTCATTGTGATAATACTAGTGCAATTAGTGTGTCAAAGAATCCTGTATTTCACTCCAAGAACAAGCATATACCCATCAAGTATCACTTCTTGAGGGAACAAGTGACCAACACTATTGTTTCTTTGCATTATATTCCATCCAAATATCAGATTGCTGATATCTTCACTAAACCGCTTGCAAAAGCTCAGTTTGAGTATCTACACCAGAAGTTGGGTGTGACCTTGTTATCAAGTTAAAATAGTCTATCTGATCAAGGGGAGAGTGCTCCTAGTATATTTTATCAGGGGGAGCACAAATTCACTCTCTTTTTTCTTTGAAATTGATGTCAAAGGGGGAGAAAAAGGTGTTATCTATATGCTATAGTTGGAGGTCTAAGAAGAATAGTACAGACTTTCAGGGTTGCCATCAATGCCAAAGGGGGAGATTGTTGGCATGTTTATAGGAAGAGTGTGATTGTCATTGATGGAAAGAACAAAAATGAACCAAAACTTGAGAGAGCAGAAGACAAGAAAGCTTAGAAGAGATAGCGGTTTCCAGAAGTGCAGATGAGGTCCAAGAGACAGACTCGTAAGAGGAGCAAAGGTTGAGACCCGTGAACACTTAGAAAACCTTCTAAGTCAGAGAGATCAGAAGCTTAGGAGAAAGAGAGAAAGTGGTTGTTGGATCACCAATCCAGAGGACCATCAACCTTCGGATAGGATAAGGGGGGCTAAAGGGTTGAGAATTTGATTATTCGAATACCCGTCAGCCGTCGGATTAAACCCGAATTCCCGTCAGCCGTTAGATCATTTTAAAGTGGAAGGATAGGATAAGTGGGGCTAAAGGGTTGAGAATATGATTATTTGAATACCTGTCATCTGTCAGATCAAACCCAAATTCTTGTAATCCGTCAGATCACTTTCGAGTGGAAGGATAGGATAAGCGAGGTAAAAGATCTGAAATCTCATTTATGCGAATTTTTGTTAGCCGTTGGATCATTCTAAGTGGAAGGATAGGATAAGATATAAGAGCTGCATCATAGACAGATCGAGCCATCTATCTAGGATCATGATCGAAGAACAACATTTAGTTTGGGTATAAATATGCGAGGAGGTTAAGCTCTGGAAAAACTCACTTCAGATTTTTCAGTTTGAGATTTGAAAAACCCGAAGCCCGGAGAGCCAGAGATCCAAACTAAATTGTGGATCGTTGGATCATCCAAATAAATCTCAAACGTCAGATCATTTGAAGAAGATCTCAAGCGTCAAATCATCTGAAGAGAATTTGGTCCGTTTGATCTAGAGCGTTAGTTTGAGATTTGAAATCCCCGAAGTTCTGATACCCGGATAGCTGAAATAGATCCTCGAACGTAAGATCATCCGAAGTAAATCTTAGATGTTATATCATCCAAAGTAGATCTCAGGCATCATATTGTCTGAAGTGAATCTAGGCCATCTGATCTAGAAAATACATGGCGCAAATATGTGGACTCCAGGTAAAGACCCGAAGTAAGCCTCAACCGTCCGATTCAGGGACATGTGGCAGACCACGTCAGCAAGGACATGTGGCAGGCCACATCAACAAGGACATGTGGTAGACCACATCAACAAGAACATGTGGCAAACCACGTCAGCAAATGACATGTGGAAACCACTCGGCCCGTGCCAGGTCAATAGGTGACATGTGTAATGTTACGTCACTCCAGGAGATTTACTTCGAGAGTTTCACCACCAACAAATGAAAAAAGTTTTGAAGTCCCAAAGGCTGAAGTCATGAAGAGCCAAAGTGCCAAAGGGTTGAAGTCATGAAGGGACAAAGTGCCGTAGTCACAAAGGGCTGAAGTGCCGAAGGGTTGAAGTCATAAAGGGCTGAAGTCGCGAAGGGCCGAAGTACCGAAGGGACGAAGTCCCGAAGCAGCTGGGAGCCGTCAATCTATAGGAGGACATGTGTCACTAGATCGCAAGCTCTGGGTAAAATTCGGAGGGAATCTGAGCAAGGAGAAACTGAAATCTGAGAATGATGAAGGGCGAAGTCCTAGAGATAAGGATAGATGTTGGATTAAAGAGGACATATGTTAGTAGATCTTCCATTTTAGAAGATATCCAGTTAGAAGAAATGAGAAGTTGAGATTTGAAATCTCTGGAGTCTGGAGACCTGAAGGATGTTTCAACTATTAATTTGAGAGAGACATGTATTAGTGGATTGTCAACTCCGAAATATTGATGTACGGAGGAAAGCAGGGTTTGAGAGTTGAAACTCCCGAAGCTCAGATCATGAAATAAACTGCATCCATTGATTTGGAAGGAAGCTACGTGTCGACGGATCGTGGAGATCTGGGATCGTGTTCGTAAGTTAGGCCTGTGGTCACGCCCAATTTCACATCAGCGAGAGAATATAGGAGGGAAATAGTGCTGCTAAGCTCCACTTCAGAACTTTAGATATCGGGAATTGGGAGAGCCTAGGATACTCACAACAGAATACCCGAAACGCGAAGTTGTGAAGCGCCTTTTTCTAGGCGTATGGTCACCACCGTTGGTCACATGAAGGAAGGGGCTCAGAAGGCAAAGAATCCAAAAACACTGACTACAACTGCCAGAGAAGACGAAGAGTTGCGACTGCCAGAGAAGCCACATAATCTTAGGATAACAACCACTTATGATGAACAGATTCAACATAACCGCCAGAGAAGATGAAGAGTTGATATGATGATATGGCAGAGGACTAGGCGTGAGAAAGACATACAGAACAAAGGAGTAAGTGTGTTTTTGCTGGGGAGCTACACATGTGGGTAGAACTAGAGAAAGTGGATGAACTGTAGTGAAGATCATAGGCAGAGTGTATAACATGCAGAGACATCACATAGTAAAAAGGAAGAAGAGAAATTGAACAAAGAATTGTTGTGCGCAGCAGGAGAAAGAGAGAGGATAGAAGAGGAACAAAGAATAGAAGCTAGAAGAGGCAGAGGAGTCATAGAGCTGTAACATACCATATCAGAGACAAATCAAGTAAGTAAATTTTTGTGAGATTCAATCAGGGTGGTAGGGTGTTTCTAGGGAGGATTGCAGTCCTCTAAATTCTAGTTGGTGCTAGAAGATATTCTGGGAGTTGATGCTTCCATCTAGTGGGTTCTAGAGAAACCTGGGAGTTGGTGCTTCCATATAGTTGGTGCTCTCTGCAAGTTGTAGCTTGCTATCAGAGGTTGTAGCCTCATATTTGAGTTGGAGCTCAAAGACTGTGATGTACATGAAAGTTGGAGCTTGATTGAAATCCTAAGAAGAAGAGGTTTTCTCCCTTTATGGGTTTCCTCATGAGAAATCCGTGTCTTTGTGTATTCTGTGTGATTGATCAAATACTGTTTATCTATGCATGTTAAGTTATCAATAACATATTAAATAATAATTTAGAAATATTTAGAAAAGAACACAAAAGTTTCAAGCTTATATTATAACTGAATCACCTCCCTTCTCAGTTATATTTCCAACAAGATCACACAATCTGGTAGAAGTCGATCTAATCACTTATGACAAAGTATCAAATTTTGGAAATAACTTAGACTACTTTGTGAAGATCGAGTCTAAAATATTGTTGCTTGTTTGTTTTCAATTCTTCGGCACCCAATTAATATTGAACGGTGCATAACAAGCCGAGTCACCTCTAATGAACAAGTTGTTTGTATAAGTATAAGGCCACCATATATTCTTTGCATTGAAATTATTGACTGAGTGACTAGATTTCCTATTCATAAGATTTTACTCTAAACTAATAAGTTTAACAATTGGTCAATAACACCAAGTGGAGATTCAAGATCCTTTTAGCTAATTGATAAAAACATAGTTAGAGTCAACTTATGACCAAAATTCTTCATTTTGTTGAATAAGTTTTTGGTAAAAAACACAACTCTTATTGTTAGATTTAACCTCAATCATAAATCAAGAGTATTTAGTCTCTGGAAGTGGAAGACTATAACTTGGATCTTAAAAGGAAGTTTGACAAATGGAATTCATTGTTAGACCATGTTTTCTAACTTTCTGTCATTATTTCCAATTTTTTGTTGTGTGAACCTTTAACAATTGCAAATTGAAAGATCAGAATGAGAACATAACATAGAACACAATCATGCATAGATTAGAGATGTATGCATGCGATATAAGTTATTTTTCTTCTGCTCATATTTGGTATTCAATCTGTGAATATAAATAAGATTGGTTTGATAAGATTTTCATGAATGGTTGGTTTGTTGCATGGTTTGTTTATCCCTTGAGAAGTTAGAATGATTAGGGTAGTTACAAATTCGATACTTTACCTTCACATATTGTGTCTACATCTCATCAGTCTATGAACTTGGTTGACAAGTAAAAGGGGTTTTTATTGTGACAATTAATTGACCCAAAATTAAAAGGTAAAACAATAGACAAAGAGTTTGTTTAGTGGTTTTTCTTTCTCACTACATTGCAGATTTGGGAGAGGACAAACAATAAGATGCAAAGGTGCCCTTGATCCTGAATTCCAACAAGGGTTCTATCCCACTGCATTCACTTTGGTGATTCTATCCGATTTGAACCCTCTTCTATCATGTGGTTGACTCATGGTTAGGCCTAGGGATAATAGATGTAGGTTTATTAAATCAACAAGTGAAATTTCAGTTAATTTTTTTGATAGAAATAAACTCCCCCCAACTGAAATATATGCAGGTAGGGAACGAACAAGGGAAATTTCTACACAACAAATTATTTATGAACTGACTACACCTCAATCTAAATTCATTGTGGAACAAGTACAGGAAAGTCAAGAAGGATATAAGAGTCAAGAATCTGAAGACACCCATATTAGTGGGCCAATTCCCAAAGTCGATCCAGTATTGGACCAAAAAGTCAATCCTGATTGCATTACAGATCTCTTTTGGCTACCACTAAACATGGTTGTATCTCAAATTGAATCCCAAACTATTGAAGGAACAACTGAGCAAGATATAGAAGATATTTTCAACACTTATCATAACCTAGTTGCTGAGCCATCTTTATCACCAAGGGTGGAAGAATTTGGTTTGTTCGGAAACATGGCAGATGAAGAAAGGAGGAATGAAGAGCCCAAAGGCGAATACACCTTTGGATTCCCTATTATTTACTTGGCACCCAATGTGTCTATGAAAAACATCCCTCCACTAGTCCTACCAAATTTCTTAGGTATGGCTACAAAAGATCCACATGCTTTCCTATTTGAATTTGAAAATTTATGTAGAAGCTATAACTATGCAAATGATGCTCATAAACTAAATTTTCCCAACAACATTGAAAGATTATGATTTGAGGTGGTTTATGGGCCTTGGAGAATTCTCCATTAGATCTTGGAATGAAATGAAAACAACCTTCCTTAAGAAGTACCAAGACTATTGCAGGACCAAGGAATCACGTAATGGTAATTTCAACATGCATAAAAAGGATAAGGAGAGTCTTGAAGACTTTGTTGATATTTGCAATTTATGTAGGAAATATTCAAGGAGAAGAGCCAAATCAAGTAAAGGGTTAAGGGATACTTTTTCCAGGGTAACTAAATTTGTTGTAGGTGGGCTCACAAGGATGGATTTAGGGAATTTGTTAGAATAATTAAAAGAATAAATCCTTGGTACTATGATCTCACAACTAGACACAATAAAAATTAAAAATGAACAGGAGGAGGAAAGTGTCACTCTAACTATTTTTTGTCCTCAATGGAGGAAAAGGAACCTTCCAAGAGAATTTCCACTAAACAATTTGAAAATTTGTGCCAATTGTGTAGAATATGATGACAAATAAAGTTTCCCCTTGCTGCTAGGACTAGAGGCTATTTACAAAGGAGGAAGTGAGACAATTGAATCTTCTTTCTAGGATACCCCAAAGAGACCGTGGAAACCGCGTATGCAAGGTATATCACAAGAGACTTCTTTACAATTATTTCCTTCTTATAATTCAAAACAATGGAACAATCATATACCTTGGAAACAAAATCAACCTTGGCAACCTACATGGCCACAACAGTACAACCAAAATAAGCCTTGGAAATAAGATTGGAGAGAAAACACTTATGCAAATATGACTATTCCCATACCTTATCAATTTTACCCATAGTATCCACAACATTCCTCACCAATTCTAGAATCCTATCCTTCTATGCAAACACAAATACATTTACCTCAGCCTACTATTATGGGACTTATCGGTAAATGCAGACATAAACAGATCTCCCTAGATCTACCTGAATCTAGAACAAAACATTATAGAATATGGCACTTTCCCTAAGCTCTAACTATTGAGTTTACTAGCTAACAAGAGATCGACAACATACCATTTAAATGTTGATTCCTCTTGCCCTTGTCATTATATATCCACTTCATTGCTTTTGTGATATTGAATCTGCAAGGGAACACAAGCTAGTCAAAGTGAAAGCAATCCAATATACTCAACAAGAACTTATGCATGTGATCAAGGAATCATACAATAAAACAAGACAAGTTTTATGGGAAATAAACATATCACTGTATTATATTAAAGTTAAAGTGGATATTACAACCAAAGCCTTGATGTTTCAAGGTCCCCTCTCAATGACCCTTTTCTCCAACATAGACACTTTCTCCAATCTCGAATGAAGAAGATCCACAATGACTTGATAAACTGAAATGAGGGTCTCAAGAATGATCCAATGAAGAACCCTCCATACAATCTTAGCCTATTCAAACTTCATTAACCTTAGCCTTTTCCATAAGAAATCCCTCTTTATATAAGGGAAAGAGATATGGTTGAAGAGATTATGATGACCCCACAAAATCAAAGAAGCAAGTAAGATCCAAACCATATGGATGCCACCTCATATTCTAGAAGATCCCCTTCTAGAAATTTCGTGAAACTTGACCTTTTCTTAGTCTTTTGACATCATCACACCCTAGCTATAGAACAACCCGTGGAGACGTCGCAACCCAGATTTAGAGCAGGGGGTGACAATCAGGCATCGTCATACCCTGTGTATGGTTTAGCCTGCGACGACCTTCCTTAATAGGGTTTTTGAGAAGAGAAAGTCAGACACTTTCCTCATGAAGAAAGGCTCTTTTTGGGAACATGAACACATGTTGTCAATGGATCACTGGGGTGACAAAAATAATGTGTAATAGAATTCCCCCCAAAGTATGAATATGGAACTCGTGACAATCAAAATGCTTAATAGAATGTGTGTGTCGGAAACAAGGAGCACACCGATTGGGAACTTGCAAATAGTCAAGCATCAACATAATAATATACCATTGTCTGAGATAGGCATTCCCATACTCAGATTACAAAATTTCAAATGAGTCACAGCCACTAAACATACACCATGGATCCATGTCATCATGAATCGACATAGCCACCCAAAATACACTATGGATCTATGCTCTAAAATGACTCAAATTCAGACATAGCCACGAGACATACAAAGTGGATCTATGTGTCAATACAAATCATGAATGCTCCATCACAACCTATGCTAGAATGGAATGATCCAGGGTATTCAATTCCATCGTCCTTAAGTACGAATATAACCATGCAATTACATGTGATGAAGTCAAACATGTTAGAAACCACTTGATTACCGGTCAATGACGAAAACTGTTAACAAGTACAAGGGAAATCACCATTAATGTCAATGACTCTCAAGGTACCCCAGTACAATCCAACGAATGTGAATAAATGAGTTGAAGTCGAACACTCGATGGAATATTCCAATCAAGGGTCAATGATGTGAACACACTGTTGAAAGTGAAGAAAATTTCCATTGAGGCATGCAAGCTCTAAGGTAATGAATGATTTCTAATTCTTGTTCCTGGATAATGAGCTGA
>JASDQU010305810.1:129478-143395 GCA_032191745.1 Picea mariana | reverse complement strand
TCAATGATGAAGGGGGGTGTCATGTTGCGATTATTACTGCCACTAACACAAATGTAGAGACACATTTCTTTCCCCATTTCCCCCCACCATTTCTGGTGAGCACCTCTTTATTTTTACGCAATCTTGAGGATGATAACATATGCTTGTTGATGTAAGCTCATCCTTCAGATGAGTCCCTCGGAGTATGTTTAATGAACCCTAATAAGGAGTGTTTCGGTCCCATGTGGGTCTTTAGATGTTTGTTTAACGAGTCCAAAGAGAGAAAACTCAGGGGTTTTTCATGTTTAGAGAGTCTGAAAAACACTTAAAGAGAACTCCATCAGTTCCTTTTTCGTAAATCAATCCGATGAGACCAAAAAAGTGATAACCTACCACTCATCAAATGTTTTCTTCAAATACTTTTACGAGCGTGAAAAGAACAAGGTCGCTCGACAATCTTTTTCATTTTTACGGAGTGTGAAAATAGCCTAAAGGATACTCCATAGGTTTCATTTTTTGTGTTACCATTACGAGTCTGAAAAAGTGATAAAAGTATACTCAGTTATATTCTCGTTGATTTATGAGCACAAGAAAGAACAAAAACTAAGCTCATAGTTTTTCTTGAAAAACCCTAAATATTCTATACATACAGATAAAAACAGACCAAAAAATGAATCCTTGTTCCAATGTTTTCACTCCTAGACTTCTTATCTGCAAAAAATCAGACACTTGCAATGTTGTTGGGACTTTAGGGTTTAGGTGAAATTTATAAAATATAAATGAAAAAGTGAAAAGGTCAATAAAAATAGGTAAAAACTTCATTTCACTATTCCATTTGTTATTTCACCCAAACTTTGTTGCAAAAACCCCTATTTACCTTGATTTTCCACTACGAATTGTGGAAGGCATAGTTGATCATTCAACGAATAGTCTCCACAGAACAGGTAATTTTCATCTCTTTCAACTTTCCATAGATCAAAATTTGTTTTTTATTGGTTAGAAATAGATTTTTGAGTTAAATTTTCAAGGGTACCTATGCACGGAGGTCTTTGCAGGCACCCTATATCGGGCCCAGGTGTCCTTAAATCTATCTTGTGATGACTCCACACTATACAGACATCCAGGCCTAGGACGTGCGTAGTTCAAAAATTTTTTTGAGATGTATTTGCGATTAAAAAGTTTCCAGGGAAGAAGATAAAGATGCTAATCTCTCTTTAATGTTCCATTGTAGGTTTTCCACGGTAAAAATGTTGGAATGACGAGAGAGAGAGCATGAGGAGGAAGAATAATTTGCTGGGAATGACTCAGGAACAATAAACTCCCTTCGGCAATGTGGATTGTTAATATTCTTTAAGATCCAGGGCATGAGGGCCCAACTGAGGTTACTCGAATACCTAGTTCACATGTGGGATGTGAACGAACAGACGTTTCGTGTGGGTTCTTACATTCTTACGATAGATATCAAGGATATATACTTCTTGACTGGGAAATCTCCCTGTGGGTCTCGAGTTATGCTTACAGGTAGCAGGGGAGGCAGCAAGCCTATGAGCCACTATATCTGTGCACATTGTGTGCCAGGTACTCAAAAGCATAGCGGTAAAGTCACTATAAGAGATGTCTGATACTTGCCTCTATGGACCATCCTCTACACCATCACACGCATGGAAGGGAGTGAAACTCCCCACATGGATCTTTAGAGCTATTTCCAGTATGCGTTGGAATGTATGGAGACCCGAGTTTTCAACTAGTGTGAAGGGGTTCTCAAAAGTATGAAAAACCAATTGACCAAGTGCAAGAGTGGTGACCTGAAATAGTTTGGATACGGATTGATTTTGGTGTCCTTTTTCCTAGAGATGGTCCCATATTTGCACTTGCAGGTAGAGTGGGGTATACCTGCCCCACAAGATCCAAGAATGAAGAGGTGGGTCAACCTCATGGCATGGCATGTAACTGGTTCTATCGTTAAGTATAACGATGTTTTCTTTGACTGGTTGAGGACCCAGATGCTTATGGTCGAAGACTATGAATATGTTAGACTAGAATTCCGTGGAGATCTAGACCTATTTTTCCTGAAGGTTCCGAATGGGGGACATGGGTAAGAAAGAAATTTTGTTTTTATGATGTTTTTGTTATTTTTAATATAAAATGTTTTTATGTTGTTTATCTGATGACTAATCAAATGCTCTTTGATGATGCAGAAGTGGGACCTTATCATCCTCTCAGTTCATCCCCCATCCATAGGCGAGGGGAGAGAGATGACATAGCAGGGGCAGCTACTTCTGACTACGAGATCCTAGAGCAGAATCTAGAGGGGCTCACGATGAACATCCCAGATGCCTCCATCGACGATATCTCGAGGCATTATCAATGCCACACAATGGGCGTGTTTGCTTCCATCAGTCGACTGCTCCGTAGATTAGCATGAGCAGTCACATGTTATAGCTCCGAGCATCATCCTTGATGCTCTATTGTATATGAAGCCATGTTCTTCACATTTTTGATATTTTGGTCTTCGGACAAAAACAATTTTTGTAAAACTTTTTTCAAAATATATATATGAGGCTTCTACCGACTTACTTGTTGTATATACAAAGTGTGATTAGATTTTATAAATGTCTCAAAAGTTTGTCTAACACATAATTAGCCAAAGCATCTGTTAATGTATTTATACATATAGGAATGTGTTGATATTCAATGTAATCAAAATGACATTCCAAGAGGCGAATTTGTAAATATACTTTTAACAACGTAGGACTTCGAATGGAGTAAACACTACTCAACTGTAGGACTACCAACTGTGAATCGAGTCGTACAATAAGATGACAGATTCCAAGTGAAACAACGTTGGTCAATAATTTGATGACTGCACTATCTTCCATGATATTGTTAGTTGCACGACCAAGGAAAATACCATGTAGACTAATCAATTCATCAGTAGGTTCATAGATTTCCCAAGCAACAAATGCTAAGTTCTGAGTGGTACGACTAGCATCATCAATGAAGAAAACGTAGGTTAGCGAAGACACCGACATATGGAAACCAAGCACAACGCAAGGTAAGCAACTGAAGGTTGAAACCAAACAATGAAAAAACACACAAGAGTATGATACACTAAAATATAAGAACTCTTGCAAAAATGACTTAAGCATAATACTTCTTTAAGTAAAACCCATTTCTGGGTTCACTCAAAGGGATTCCATCATAATCAACTAGATCATAAGTTCCCTTCTCCAACACATATTTGACAATATAAGGACCTCGCCACATGGCTTCGAATTTACTGGCCCCTAGCAAATCATGATCTTGTTCGTAAAGAAGAACTAGATCACCTTTAGAAAAAACATGTGGCTTGACATGTTTGTCATATTGGGATTTAACACGTTTCTTCTGAGTTTCAATAACTAAGGCGACATCACGATGGGTTTCGTCTAGTTGCATGAGATACAAAAGACGCTCCTCTTCGACAGAGGTATTGGGGAGAAGTTCAACGACCAATTTCAAAGATGATATTTCACATTCAATCGGCAAGATAACTTCGATACCATAAACTAGGCTGAAAGGTGTAAATCCCGTGGCAGACTTGACGGATTTCCGATAGGCCCATAATGCTGAGAACAACACTATGTGCCAATTTTTCTTATGAATTCCTATCATCCGTCGAAGCATATTAATGAGAACTTTGTTAATTGCTTCAACCTGGCCATTGGCCTATGGATAATAGGGGGTTGAGTTTTCATGGCGAGGACCCAACTTTTCAATAAGTTCAGACATCATAAAATTTCGAAAAATGACTACCGTGATTAGTAACAATATCTTGAGGGATACCAAACCAAGTAATGATATGATTGAATATGAACAATGCTGCAGTTTTCCCGGTGTTATCAAATGTAGGCATTGCCTCGACCCATTTAGTGAAATAATCTACAACTACAATGATGTATCCATGCCCCCCGATCGAGTGAGGGTTACATGTCATGAATGCAATGCCCCTTTTGGCGAATGGACCAACGGAAACTACAGGATATAAGGGAGTAGGATGAGATCTTATCTTGTTACTATAAGTTTGGAAAGCATGGCATTTCTGAACAACAGTAATGCAATCCTTAAACAAAGAAGGCCAGAAATAACCCGCTCGTAAGATCTTTTGGTCTGTGGCATAACCAGACATATGAACGCCACATGCTCCGGAGTGAAAATAATTCAAATCTTTCTCAACTTCATCACAAGTGAGACATCGTCGAAAAATGGAGTCAATATGGCGATAAAGGGTATCACCAAGGATGATGTATTGGCAGGCCTGATACCATATACGACGACGATCTGTGCTAGATATATTGGGCCGAAAAGTTTGATTCTGGAGATATATAATGATATCTCCATACCATATGTCATCAGAACTAATCAGAAAAAGGGATTCATTAGGTAAGGAATCCTCTGCCACAATTTCTGTCTCAGTGGAGGGAAGGTCACATATCAGTTCGACGAAAACCAAAGATTTTTTTGACTTAGCACATTCAAACTCCAAGTCAAACTCCTGGAGAATCACTATCCATTTGGAGTACTTGCCCCCTAACAATTGTCAGGAAATGATATGTTGCATGGGGTTGCAATCATAAATAACAGTGGTTCTGCGTAATAAGATATAATGACGAAAACGTTGAACAACTTGAACAACTGCCAAGGCCAGTTTCTCCACATGTAGGTATTTGGTCTCAGTAGTCGTGAGACTCTGAATCAAATAGTATATCACATGTTCATCATGTGAATCATCCTATTGGACTAAGACCATAGAAATGGTAGAGTCCGAAGCAACTAAGTAGAGGAAGTAATCTCGGCTATAATCAGGGGGAAATAGTAATGGTGTATGGGTTAAGGCAAGTTTCAAAGCTTCAAAGGCCTTGTTTGCAGTATCATCCCATATGAACTCGTAACCTTTCTTGAGTATCCAAGTGAATCCTTTCGTCAATTCAACATAATTGGGGATGAAACGACGCAAAAATTTTGCCTTCCCTTGTAAACTTTGGAGCTGGCGTAGCATGGAACGAGGAGGTAGATTAAGGATAGCCTCAACCTTCAAGGGGTTTACTCGAATCCCATGTATCGACATGATAAAACCAAGAAGTCGACCAGACTCCACACAAAAAACACATTTGTGTGGGTTTAAGCGGATACAATAATAATGACATCATACGAAAATGGCCCTTAAATGTGTCGGGTGATCTTGGCGACGCATGGAATGCACTGATAGATCATCAAGATAGGGTTGCACAATGTGCTTAATATCATGGAAATCATAAGACACAACGTGCTGAAAAGTCACGCCATCATTCTTGAGACCAAAGGGTAATTTCCGGTAGGCAAAGGTTCCCCAAGGGAAAATAAAAGTGGTCTTGTGTTGGTCTGCGGGTAAAATATTAATTTGATTATAGCTGGAGAAACCATCAATCAAAGAGAAGATTTCACTGCCGGCACAATCGTCAACGAAAGGGGTCGGGTAATTGTCCTTAGGACAAGCCTTATTTATGTCCCTATGATCTACACAAATGTGGATGGTTCCTTGTTTCTTATTTACCAGAACAAGATTAGATACCCAATCAGTCAAAGCCATAGGATAGACAAAGCCAACTTTAAGAAGTTTTTCAACTTCAAGCTTGATAGTAGCAGCTTTTTGTGGATATACTGGGAGAAGTCTCTGCCGAACGGGTTTAGCATCCGGGTATGTATTAATATCATGCACAACGATATCTGGATCGATACCTGGCATTTCTTCATAGCTCCAGGTGAAAACATCACAAAATTCTTGGAAAAGGGATTTATACATGTGGAACTCATCAGTAGAACATGAGGCCCCGATATGAACATTCTCCATGACTCCGGGTTTATTGGATATGTCAAGAGGGATAGTAGGTGAAATTTTACTCAAGTTCCCTTCGTACAAAACATCATGTGTTGACTCAGGAACTGAGGAAATAACAACAGCGGTCGACAAAGTCAAAATCCATTGGTAACTCTCTATGGCATCACGTTCTAGGAAGAGGATGGAGCGATGATGCCCATCGTCCCATGGAGTTTCTTCCATAGACATGAATGACATGATTATCTCATCCATAGGAAAAATCACATGAAACAGATTAAGAGATGAATCACAGAGAGAAGGAGAGGAGGGGGTTTCCAATTTAATAGCTTGGTAAGAGGATTCAACCAAACTTAAAGGCATCTTGTTGCCATAACAAAGGTAATCACCAGGGCTAGGTACTACCCATGGGTCATATGACTCAGGGGTTTCATGAACAATGGTGGATATCATGTTAATAGAGGAAAAAACAAGATGGGGAATATCGGGTGGTGGGATTGAAAATGTACCCATCAAAGTGGAATCTTTCAAAAGACCCACTTCGACATTCTCGTAACCGGGAGGTGTATTCGAGATAAATGAAACTTTGCTAGTACAAGAATCCGAATTAAAGAAGGCCAGTTGGTCAACAATTATGACCTTTCCTTGGTGTGGGAAACGTAACACACAGAAAATGGTAGACACAACTACGTGCATAGAATCAATCCAGCTACGACCAAGTAAAAGGTTATAATCAAGAGGTGCATCGAAAACCTCAACTTCGACATTGATCGATTTACCTTCCAACGTAATAGACAATGAGGGAAGAACACCGTAAGGTTTAAAACCTATACCATTAAAGGACTTAAGTGTATTGTGTGATTTAGTGAGGGAGGGAGGGCCAATAGCTTTCCAACAAGTAACTGACATAATGCAAGTTGAGGCTCCTTCGTCAATAACAGTTCTATAGATATTCTTGTTTTCAACAACAACTTGGATATGAAATGCTAACTAAGGAGGAATCCTTGGAATGTGATCTTCCAAGTCAAAGATTATTAAATTGGTATCCCTGGGATCAATTCCACCAATGGCCTTTAACAGTGCCTTCCATTGAGCATGACAACTTTGAAGGAATTTGAGAGCTGACATCGCAGAGGGTGCTTGCCCACGGTCTTCTACAATACTGTAGTTTTGGGCAGCACGTGCGTGAGGATTGAATGCAGACTTTCAATCAACGCCCTTAGGAGGAGGGCGAATAAATGTATCGAGACTTGGTATTTCAATATGGAGAGGGTCGTTTGGAGGTAAAGTTTGAGGATAAGGTTGAACCAACGAAGGTGGTATATCATCAAATTTCTCTTTTGACAGAGAGTAATCTTTGGCTCAAGTTGCGATTGCAACTTCGTTCTTTTTAGAATCACCAGTACACATAAGGACATAATATGAGGTAGAAGGAGAAGCTTGGTCATGAATGACCAGTTGGGATTGCTACTGAGAAGGGAAAGGTTGTGAAAAAATGATAGGTTTATAAGGTTTCACGGTCCCTTAGAGGAACTTAGTAACCTCAACGCGTCTCGGACAATATTTCGTGAAATGATCATGACCATAAATAAGGTAGGGGTAACGAGGTTTATGTTTATCTTTCTCATCATCGGTTTGCATTTTGGCTTTATCAGATTGTGGATTATTATTCTTGTCCTCCGTATTCTTACCATTCCCTTTCTTTTTATTTTGATTCTTTTCGGTAAGTGTGGATTGAACATAATTAACCTCAACAGTATTACCGGTGGAAGGAGTAGGAGCATGAGTATTTTGTGCATTAGAATTATTAGATTTGGGATTGGCGTGACTGGCGTGTGAAGACCGAGTCTCAGCATGAAAGGTGCCAATCACACCATCAACAACATAAGAAGCTTCTGGGAGTGTCAGGGTAGGGTTTGTGAAAGGACGAGGAGCATCAGAGATCAAATCGTAAAGTGTTCCCTTTTGAGAATAAACAATATCTAGATACTGAGCACGACTAATTGTCTGCTCTTCAGTGACAACACCACCCATGGTGACATCATGAGCAATAGGTCCAATGAGTTATTTGGTAAACCACTTAGCCAATAGTTGATCAGAAAGAGGAACTTTGATTAAACGTCTTCTTCTCCTCTACTCATGGATGTGATAAAAAATATGAGTGGATGAGGATTGCTTGAAAGAACTCAAAATTTCAGTCCCCGTCTCATATAGAATTCGCAACTGGTAATGTGTGAAAAAGGCCATGGCTATGGTGTTAAAGTCATTGAATAATCCTCATGGTAACTGAACATACCATTTTGCTGCCGAACCCGTGAGATTTCGTTGGAAAATTCATAATTTGATGGAGTCATCCATCAAGGAGTTGGATGAACACCACATATGAAAATTCATAACATGATTATTTATATCCTCTCCTGCTCGACCGTCAAATTTAGGAATGTCGGACGGTATGATGGGCCAATAAGGAGAATGTAAGATAGGATCATTCAAAATACTAGATAGATCAGGGAAATCCAAAGTGGATAGAAAAGGCAATTGTCAGTTCACTTGAGGAAACTGGTAGTTTTGAGGGGGAAGCCCCGTATGTATACTAGTAGGACCATAAGCAGTCTGTAAATAATTAGACAACCCTGACAGATTCAGTTGTGGATGATTTTGAGGCATATATCCCACAGGGTTGGGTTGATTATGGATGTTCCCTTGGAAAGGAACATTCTTGGATCTTAGCAATCCATATACCCCTTGAGACTAATCCTTCTACATGAGATAAAACATATTTAACTGCATAATTAGGTACATAACCAATCACCTTGGAATATCCAATGAAGACTCTGAAATGTTTGAGTGATTTCACCAAGGCATATGCTTATTTCTCAAACATGGGATATTTTAATTCTGAATTTTACAAGGCCCTACTCATATATGCAATGGGTTGATCATGGCCTTGATTATTTTTTTGAAGTGATACACCAACAACATTATCTTTAGAAGCAAAAGAGAAAATTTGAAAGTCCTTAGTATAATATGGGCTAATAAGGACAAGAGCTTCAGATATTGCAGCTTTAATACTTTGAAAATCTCTCTTACTTTCATCATTCCATTCAAACTTAACATCCTTCTTAAGCAATTTATATATAGGTTTCATGATCTCAACATAGTTTGGAATGAACCTATGAAAAAAATTGGTTTGACCCAAGAAGGATTGGAGAGCTTTCTTTGAAATAGGCAAGGGCACCTTTCCAATGGCTTCAACACTCTCTGGGTCTAACTTGACCCCATATTTCAAAATTATATGGCCCAATAATTTACCTTCAGTCACCCCAAAGACCGACTTAGCAGGATTTAGAGAAATCCAAAATTCTCTACATCTTTACAAAACTTGTCTAAGATGATCAATGTGGGGTTTTCCACCCTTAGAAAAAACTGTTAAATCATCCTGATATATCTCAATTATCTTCCCAATCAATCCCCTAAAGGAATAATCCATAGCTCTTTGAAAATTAGCTCTAGCATTTGATAAACCAAATGGAATTCTTAAATATTCAAAGGTTCCCCATGGAGTAGTAAAGGTAGTCTTATGCCTATCTTCCACTTTAAGTCTTATCTGATTATAACCTGAAAAACCATCAAGCATGGAAATCATTCTTGATCCTGTTACCCTTTGTAGCAAGGTTTCCATATGGGGAAGGGGGTAGTGTTCTTTTGTGCAAGCAATGTTCAAATTCCTGAAATCAATACATAGCCTAATCTTTCCAATCTTCTTCCTAGCAACAACCAAATTTGAGCACCATGAAGAATGTCGTGTTTGGGCTATGATGCCTGCCTCTAGCATTTTTTGTAACTCCTATTGGACCAAAGGAGCTAACTTGGGGTTCATCTGCCTCAATTTATGTCTAAAGGGCTTAGTCTCTTCCTTTAAAGGAATCACATGTTGAATCACATCCTCCCTATAGACCTTGAGCTCATCATAACTGAAAGCCAAAAAATCCCTATATTCCTTTGATAACTTAACAATTTCTTTCCTTTCTTCTATAGGGTAGTCTTGCCTACTTTTATCATCCTAGGCTCTTGATAACTTCCAATGTTGACTTCCAAGTGATCATAGAGTTTTCTTTTGAATCTTCTTTTCGTTTGTGACCATCTTGTCTATCAAAGATTTTCTCTTGGGTCACAACCCGCCTAGGAACTTGATTTAACTTATCATCATCTCTAGTATAGTTACAACCCTCATCTTTATCATTGACACAAAAATCATAAAACTCATGCATATGAGTCAAGAACTTAATAACCTGTTTGTCATCATTAAAAACTTGCCAATGATCCATGTTATCTGGAACTAAGGGTCTAAAGATTACTTCCATTGAAATGTTCTCATCAATCAAATCATCTGAAAGTTGAAGTGTGGAAGTAGATACTGCAATTTCATTAGCCTTAGAATTTTGTTCCCTAGGAATATCAATAAGGTTTAAAGCATCGAGATCACCAATGGAGTCCCAAATTGCATTCCTATATCTTTTCAATCTTTCTCACTTGCAAGCAAAATTATTCGTAAGTTGTTGTATGACCAAATCTGAGTCTCCCTTGATGTTCAAACATTTCATGCCCATATCCTTGCAAATTTCCAAACCAAGTAGCAAAGAATCATACTCAACCACATTATTGGTTGCATCAAACTCCAATATATAAGCAAACTTAAACACTTTACCACTTGGATCTTGAAGCACAATTCCAACACCCTTTCCTGCCCTAGAAAAGGCACCATCAAAATTCATGTACCATACTTCATCTACTCTATCATATTGAACATTTTCCTTTAAATGCACAATAGAGTTAGACAAAATGGCATAATTACCAAGACCATCCTCATTGACTTTAACTCATTTTTGGGGTTTCTTGCGTCTTCAATATGATATCTTCTAAACACTTCCCTATTCAACTTGAAGATATTTCCATCAGGGGTAGGGATGGTATCATAAGATAAATCCATTTGTAAATTACCACCCAAATCTGCTGCTACCTTTCTATTTAACAACATTCCCAAGCATCCTGAACATCAATCACCACAAGTCCATTTCAAACATGATGTCCAGAAAGACTGCTAAGTGTACTTGTAAACCTTTAATCAATCCATGCAGTTCAATCATTTTACTATCCATGGCACAAATGTTATGGTAAGGTCTAGGTATCCTTAAGTTTAATTGGTCCATTACCTTCTTAGTCATAACATTAGAACTTTCCCCTGAATCTAGCATGCAATTGTGTAATACTTTGTCATTCACAAGCAAAGAAAGGTAGAAAGGATGATTCTTCTCATCCCCCTATCCTAATTCTATAAAATAACTGGTGCGTCTTGGTAATCCATTGTTGGTTGCCTATCAACAAAACTCCGAGGGGGATCTTCTATGGCTTTAAGCAATTTCTCCCTTTGGCAAGGGATCTTCATAAGTTCTGACACTGGAACTAACATCTTAGCATTACTCAACCACCCACCTAAGTCAATATTCAAATCTGAGTTAACATGCACATTTGACTTAGGAGGAAATGGAGATACCTTGGGAGCACTAGATTGACCTTTTTCTTGACCTATATTTCCACTCCTTTGGTATGTAATGCCCCTATACTTAGCCATTTCTTCCACTTGTTGGTGTGTGGGCTTAGGCCCAAATTTATTTGTTTCCTTATCAACAACATTATTCATAAGACTTGCACTATTCCCATGTTCAACATAATCCATCAAATCATACATGCCAACATTTTATTTCCTACCACACATGTTAATTTGTTCATTTCCTTGACTTCCATAATCATTATCATAACAACCCTCAAGGAAAACTAGACAAGTCACTTCCTCATGAAACTCACCACAAGGCCTACAATATGGTATGGAGTGATGCTCTACCAAGTTTGTGGCTTCAAAAGGATTAGGTGGCCTTTTCTCATGTTGAGGAGGTCTCTTTGGCCACTTATCGTTTGGCCTAGGATGTTGTCTAATATTTTGGGACCTCTCCATAGTAATCAATCTATTTTGAAAGGCATTGATTTGATTGGCATGGTTTATATCCATTTGCTTAATCAATTGGGTCAACTCCTTAGTTCCATCACTTGATGACTCTTGACCCTCAACTTTCTTCTTATTTTCATCATTAACCTTTGAAGAAGAACCTATTGTGAAACCAGAAATATTATATTTCCTAGCATCTTGCATATTCTTATCAATCTTGATAGCTATAGCTTGTGCTGATTTTAAAGTCTAAGGATCCTTATCCCTTAAGGCATACCTCATTTCCCCCTCAAATGCCTCCATATAATATATCAAGACTGTAGCATCTGAGGTTTTATATCAACATGAAGACTCTTCACCAAACTATTAAACTTAGTGTTGAATTCTTCCACAGTTTCATTTTCTTTCTTATGACTAGAAGTGAGAGCATCTAACTGAAATCTATGTTCCTTTTGATCACCCCATCTCTTCCTAAATTATTCCAATATTTCATCAAGGGTTCTAAACTTAGCGGGATAAAAATTAGTAAACCATTTAGCAACATCTCCTTCTAGTGAATACACAAATAGGGTCATTTTCACATCTTCTTCATCATGATCCCGTCAATATCTCTCAACACACATCTTGAAATTCAAGATGTGAGACTTGGCACTATCGACATTTTTCCCCTGAAAAGTAGGTAACTTATCAATGGCCTTTTCAGGAACTTGTTGAGGGGAACCTTGGATTGCTGCAAAATTCAAAGGCCACAAAAAAACACTCATGGTTGAGTTAGGATTATTAGTGGGAGTATTAACAGATTGCTGATTATTAGTTTGAAACAAGAATTGGATATCAGTGAGTGCTTATTCTCTAAGAATTTCAAGTAGCCTCCTAGGAACAAGGAAATTTAGCCTCCTCCTATAAACCTTTCAGGTTCAGGGAAAGAATAAATCAGTCCTTGTGCAACACTCCTAGTAATATACTTGACAGATCTATTCAATGGAGTCGCCACTTGGAAAGGAATCACACAAAATCAACCAATGCAAGTTCAAATAATTTTAGGGACTAAAGTTTTTTATTGTTTAGTTCTTAAAGAATAAGTTAAGTCGTTTTGACCAAGGATAAATGGCTTATCCCTAGAAATGATGCCAAAGATGTTGTTGTCCTTATACACACTTGCAAATGTGAGCTAAGTCCTACTCACTTAGTGTGTCCTTGGAGGCACAATGCCTAGGTTCAAATCCCACGCTGTCACTTTGACTTGAACCTCTTCCTTCTAGGCTTACTCCTAGGGAAGCCAAAGGGGGGTAGACCCTAGTTTCTAGATGAGATTTATAAGTTGAGTTCTAGGAGTTGGTTTCAATTTTTTAAATGGTTGGGGGAAAATCTAGCCTATGATGTAAAGAAACAATGCAATGTGCAACAATATAAGATGACAGTCAAAACCTTTTCCTAGGAAAACTAAGTCTACTGCCTAATATTGGGCAAGGGGTCAACTAAGTTTAGGGGAGATTAATTATACGAGATTTACAAAGATTAAAAATATTGCAACAAGACTAATTATAAGCTAGATAAAAAGCTACAATAAAGAATATCTAAGATTACAATAAATTTAAACTAAAATAGATACAATGGATACAAGATATACAAATACTAACTAACAAGTTGCTTGTATGTGCAGGAATTAAAGATAATTAAGATGAGACAACCATCAACACATCAAGCCAAGAATTATCATAATAGAGTGTCTCCTCAAAAGTCACTTACTCTATTGGATTTCTCTAAATGGCATACAAAAAATCACTCAAGACCTAGTCAAGAGAGTGCCTCCATGAGGATGTGCAACTTCTTGAGGGATCACATCACAAAATAAGAACAACAATTAAATGAAAGATGACTGAACAATATAACCACTTAAGCAATCAATCCACAATTCATAAAAATAACTTGCATGTAGATGTAACAATAAGATGAAGTGCTTGCAAGTGTAAATGTATATTGCCCAAAAGTTGTGGATTAAGGATTGATCAAAAGATTTATTAAAAGATGCTTCAATCCTAACTAAGTGTCAACCCAATACTCCCCCCAACCCCCCACC
>JASDQU010305810.1:105322-120631 GCA_032191745.1 Picea mariana | reverse complement strand
ATACCAAGGGTTCATTTTTCTTTGAGCGGACAACACTAATCCACACTTGTCACTTTCCTTCTTCATCCAAAACTTGACATTTTCAGCAGGGGATTTCGAATCTTGTTCATATTCCCTTAAATGACAGTCAATAGATTTGTGTCCATAGTTATGACAGATGTAGCATTCAATATCATTGTTCCGCAGGTCAAACTTATTGGTGCAATGTTGTCTACTCATTGACTATTGATTATTTATTGACCTCTTTAGTTGCATGTCCCTGGACTTAATTTGGCAATTAGTAATCTGTGAAGGTTTGTTACTTGGCTACATCATTCTTTGTTGTGGCAAGTATTTATTCCTTTGAAATCTTAATTTCTCATGTCTAAGTCTTAAGGAACAATTTACAGCTTTGTGACCAAAGTTAGAACAGTAGAAACAATAGCCATAGAAAAATTCTTTGTACCTGGAAAATGGTTGTCTTCTTTGAGCAAATCAATTTCTTCCTTACTGATGACGTCTTTCAGCAAAGAGTGCATTGTTTCTTCATTCTACGGATTCAGTCCTGGCACCTTTTTATTTACTCATCCCAGGCGGCTGATTGTCTTCCTTTGTTTCTGTAGGTTTGTTATTGTCATTGGTTCTACTTTTGACAAACTTGATGGGTTCTTCATTTCCTGGCTTGCCACTGCTTGATCCCTCTTCATAACCCAAGCCAGTTTTTAGATTTGGATTCCTTTGTTGATTCAGAATGGTGGCTAATCCTTCTGAGGCTTTGATACTTGATAGATTTTGATTATACAAGGCTTGAAACTTCTCCATTTCTTTCCTCGTTTTCACTACTTGTTGTTCTAATGCTTCACATCTTGCCTTCTTTTCTGATAGCCGATGTTTCAAAATCTCTTTGATTTTCTTTGCCTCTTCCAATTCAACTTTTAGTAGGACAAGGTCTTCATCAGGTTCTTTACTATCTTTCTCGAACTGTATCAACAATTGTCTTTGATTTCTATTCTTGATTCTTTGTCTGTCAATCTCTTCCAGTGCACTGATCAGTTCTCCTTCCATGTCAACCACAGCTTCTTCTTCATTAACATCACTCCCTGTGTTGTTATTGTCATAGTCCTGTTTGGCCATAAGTATGAAGTCATTTATTTTATCTTCAATAGATGGATCATTTTCTTCATCATCTGAAGGATCATCATCATTGTTTACGCAAATACTTTTCTTCTTAAAGTTATTCTCTTTAAATAAATTTATGTGTTTGTATTTTTCCTCATCATCACAAGTCTAATCCTTTCCTTTGTGGGGACATTTATTTGCAAAATAACCTATCCTACCATAGTTGAAGCACTTGAAAGGTAGTTCACCGTTGTATTTGCCTGATCCCTTCTTCAGTCTCTTCACAAATTTTGCTTCAATTTCATCGGGCTCAAAATCCTCATTCTTGTCTACCTTAAATGATGCTTCTCTAGAGGTGGGTTTATCTTTAACTATTCTCATTTCATATGCAGTCAATGTTCCTAGAAGTTGATCAAACTCCAATGCTTTTAGATCATTAGGTTCTTCTATAGAAAATACCTTCGGGTTGAACCTATCTGGGAGAGATCTCAAGATTTTCTGAACTAAACAAGGTTCCTTAATTGTTTCACCAAGTGCCTTCATTGCATTTACTATTTCTTCTACTCTCAGAAAGTATTTTCCAATAGTTTCATCTTCCTTCATCTTCAGCTGTTCAAACTGTATTTTGTAGGTTTGAAGCTTTGTATTCTTTATCTTCTCATTACCTTCATAACTACTAATGAGTTTGTCCCACATTTCTTTGGCAATTCCTAGGTGCATAACTTTCACGAATTCTGCTTCTGCAAGCCCACTCAAGATAGCATTCATAGCCTTAGCGTTGAAGATAAATTCTAGCTTATCATCCTTATTAGCTAGCACAACTGGCTTTACATAACCAGTGTCTACCACATCCCAAAAATTTGCACCTAAAGCCATTATGTAGGTTCTCATTCTAACTTTCCAGAAGGCAAAGTTTGTTCCATTGAACAGTGGGGCCTTATTGGTTGAATTTCCTTCATGGCTTGACATGTTTAAGCTCTAGGATCTACATTTAGATAAAAGGGGCCAGCTCTAATACCAATTGTTGGACAACTAACAGGGGGGGTGAATCAGTTGTTATCGTGCTTAAACAATTATGCTTCTTTTAAAATATTTACAAGGAACTCAATGATGATCACAATAATGCAGGGAAATAAACAATGGCACATTCAGCATCAGTCACATATGTGAGAAACACAGAGACAGATATTTCCCAAGGAAACCCATACAGGGTAAAAACCTCTTATTTTTTATATGATAAATATTATTTACATTCTTTACATTATCATACATATGAGCACCAACTCATTGTGAGGCTACAACCTCTATTTTTGCAAGCTANCCTGGTTTCTCTAGCACCAACTAGAAGGAAGCACCAACTCCCTGGTTTCTCTAGCACCAACTAGAAGGAAGCTACAACTCCCTGTGTTCAAGCACCCACTTGAACCTCTGAGGACACCAGTCCTCCCGAGCACCTCCCTACCACCCTGGATTATAAATATGAAATATTGAAACCTATTACAGTGATATAGTGTTCAATAATAGCTTACCAGTCTCATCACTATTCTACAAGATTTTGCTACTCAATCTTCATCACTGTCTTCCTGCATGCATCTGTTGCCCATTCTATTATTCTACCTTTTTCGCTCTATGTGCCATTCCCATTCAATGCACCTTTTGTTTCTTGTCCATTTCAGCTGTTGCACCACCCCTTTACTTCTTCACACCTGCATTACTTCACCTTAGCAACAAAAAAACCTCATCACTTCTCTGTGTCGTGTTCTTATAGCTTCTGTGCACCTTGTGCAAGCAATATGTGCAATGCTTCTGCATCTCTTCACAGTGAGTGATGTGCCTGATCATCATTACAACTTCTCATCTTCTCTGGCAGCTTTCCCACACGTTCAGCATCACTGGATGTCATGCTGAGATTCCTCAGCATCTCTGACAGTCGAGACTCTTCGTCTTCTCTGGCATAGTCAAGCTTATACTTTTTGCTTCAGTTACAAACTTCAACACTCATCCACTTGTCAGTCCCTCTAAGAATCTTCTTCAATCACTGGAAGAAGCTTTGAGACCCTTCATCTCCTCTGGATATCACACAGAGGTCTCTTCGAATCCTTTGGCAGAGACCATCAATGGTTTCCAGCAGTTAGACTGCGAGGAACAACATTAGCCCTCCGATCGTGCCCAAAATCCCCTGCACCGTTGGATTGACTTCATGTGATATTGTGTTTATTTTGCCAATTCACATTTTGGTATTTCAGGATCCCCGTGGTAAATATTTCATTACTCTCCATGTCCTGATCCCCGATACTCCGAAATGGAGCTTGTATGAACTAGCTCCTTCCTTCATCTTTTGCCGATGTGACCAATGGCTGCGACCACAGGTTGAGCCAAAACGTGTTTTTCTTTTCAGCATTTCAGGATTTTGGCATTCTTATGGTAGAGTTTCTTGACGCTCCATGTCCCGATATCCAAAGATCCGAAATGGAGTCATATCAACGGTCCACACTCTAGATGATTCGACGATCCAGATCTCTTCGCGATTTCGCATATCGCAATTTCGGGGTTCGCAACTTTGGGACTCCTATAGTAGGAGTTCTTGGCATCTCCATTTCCCGATTTCCAAAACTTCGAAGTGATCAGATGGCTCACATAACCCCCTGAGATGGACGGTTGACGAAATTTCGGCATTTCRCATTTCAMAATTTCGGGACTCCTGTTGTAAAGAACCTTGACATTTCCATCTCCCGATATCTGAAATCTCGATAGCCAAAACTCTGAAATGGAGTGTGACCAATCATATCGGCATTTCRCATTTTGTGACTTCGAGACTCCTGTTGTAAAGAGCCTTCGTTGTGCCTAATCAATAGTCCATATTTGGCCTCGATCTAATGGTTGAGATTATTTCAYGATTTCKCATATCGCAAGTTCGAGAGGTGAAAGGCTGGAGCATTTCATACTTTTGACTTTCTAGTTAGTGAAATGTTGATCTGTGTCCACGTGTCCTGCTCGTAGATGGATGGTCCTCCTTCTTTCAGGATTTTGTATACCCGCTTCTCCTTGCACTTTAATGAACTTGTAGGTTCTCCCTGATCCAATGATGTTCAGAACTTATGCTCAGATCTGTCGCCTGAGACCTGTCCTCCTCTTCTACGCATTCTTCTTGTCTACAATCAGATCTAACAGTCCTCCTTGTTTTTGGAATTTAAATGGGATCCAATGATCATTGACGCTTCTCCTCCCGATCTTAGGCACTGCGATCGACTCTGCACTAATTACTCCTGATCTTACTTTGTTCCTATTTTTCATCGATGCTTTCTCTGATCTTGTCATCAATGATCTGCCTACAATCCTTTGCACATTTGTTTCCATCTTTGTTGTTGTACGTGCCATCAATGACAAGCATACACTGTCTATAAAACATGCCAACATTAGGTGCAGTTGAAACATTGGGAGATTCGAGATCACCAGAGTGGGGAACAACCAAATTGCTAATCCGATGGTGAGTCCTGGAAGACTCAGTGTGGCAATATATGGAGGACCAAAGTTTCTGAAAGAAGGAAAGGTGTAAGGTTCTCTGGGACAAGGGGTTCCTCTATTGGTACTCTTGGGATTTGATGCCATTAACACTAACTTGACCTAAGGTCTACTAAGTAACACAACCAACACACGCTATGAATCTGCGAAGAAAACAATAAAAAAAAAACTTCCCAGAATGAAACCACTAGTTGGTGATGAAATCCAACATCATGAGATCAAAATAGGAAGAGGTAGGGATAGAGCGGGTGGATCAGTTACGTTGGCAACCTTCTTAACGGACTTACGCCTTGGTGCAAGCTTCCATGGAGTAATTGTGGATTTACCCTCCAAGGTGCCCGAGTGAGTTTGACCAACGTCTGTTCCAGGTATAGTGAGATTTCCCTTCACCGTCACCTTGTGTGAGACCCTAAATATTATGGCTACTAAGGTCACCAATTCACAGTCAACCCTTGGACAGGTACAGTTGAAAGTCCAGTATGAACGTAAGGGTAGGGTATCTAGCCCAAAATCAACTTGAAAGGCTTCCACTCAACATTATGGGTATACCTTCAAGCGACCCCCATAATACGATCTGACTGCTACARTCAGTCAAACCACGGAGGGATAATCTTCATAGCTCTATCGAATGCGACCTYGTGCGTAACCCCTATGTGAGAGGGGGATCCCAGAAAGCCTATACGACAATCGGATTTCACTCTCCCTATCACAAGATACTAAGTTTGTTTGATAGMTTTGGAAAGTTATGCTTTGAACCTATTCCAAATCCCTACACATTAAACTAATGTAGGTTTGCTAACAAAGATGTAAAAAGTCTGACAAATTTTAGTTAAGTGTTGATTTTAGTGGCTATTGTTTACTCAGAGGTGTATGAAAGTGAATACTGATGATATTATGACTCAGTTCCAAAAACATGCATAAGAAATGATAAGCAGTCTTTTCTTTCAATAAATTTCTATTTTAAGGGAAGCAGAAGGATTTTCCTTTCACTTTCAAACACCAAGATGCCATGACCTCATGCAATAGTCCTCACTAGGGAATCCAATGCAATGCTAAAATGTTTATATGTGACTGATCACCGGTAGATGTAAATCTTCCTATGCTAATCGGACTTCAAGAGTTGTGAGATTTAAGCAATCTGGAAGTAAACTTCACATAAACCATAAGACACCCTTGTTGTGATCAAACAAGAGAAAGAAAACCAAAAACTCAAAAATAAAGAAAGGTTTAGATGAGATGACCTCAAATATCAAATGCAAATGATATAAAAGATCTTTGAATCTCCTTAAAAAGCTTTCACTCAATCAGATAAATGAGAAGAAAACGACAAATTGACTCTAAATCGTCAAGGACAAAGAGTTATTGCAAAGTAAGGATAAATATCAAAAAATCCCAACAAAAGATGATGAATCCTTAGAATACAAATCATTGAAGGCCAAAACAAGGATGTACTAAGATGATAAGACTTTGATCAAGCGTCAAAAACAAAAATTGAACTTCAAATAATGAAACCCTAGAAGGTGTTGCACAAAAAAGGGGTAGCGCTTTGGTGTAAGGGACACCAGAGCGTTATAATGCTCTATGTAAGGCCAACAAGGAGTGCCAGTGCTCTGATAACATGGGAAGGGGASCGTTGGTGTCTTAAAGTCTAGAAAAAATCTCCAAAAAAAACAAAACTTAGTCAAACTTTGTCAATCACAATGGATGTGATGGAATAAGGATCCAAYCATCATGTCCAATCAGACATACAAGATGAACAAGGTCTAAAAAGAAYGAAGGGTMAGACAAGGTCTGTGAGGAAAACCAAAACTGAAAGTTTCGATTAATCCCTAGTGGAGTCGCCATTTTTTGTTGAAGAGAAATCCTCCTGCAGACAAGTGGATCCTCTCGAGGTACCTAGACTCATAAGACCAAGACAGAAAGTGCTTAACATGGACACATACTTCCTTTTATATTTAATCGAGCTAATGAATGAAAGAGAAAGAGAAAGATATGTACCTTATGAACGACGTTTGTCCTTGCAAAGTCCAGGTTGAGCTTCGATCTTGAGCTCCTTGATAGGTCCTGCGAAACAAACAAAGGTATAAAATATTTCCTACTCTACTAAGATTAGCTCAAACATGGATCCATCTACTGTAGACAAAATTATATGGAACAAGTACAAGTTTGAAAGAAACAAGCCAAGCATGAATTTATATTGCTGAGAACAAAGTGTTACTTACAGCCATGGATGTAGTGGAGCAGCTTCACCAAGCTCTCCTTATCCATACCCTTGCTCAAATAACCCACATGCAAGATTTTGATGCTTCAAATGACATCTCCCTCATGAGATCATAAGTTAGATGCTATTGCAATGTCTTTGTTCCTATACTGTATGTTGCCTATGAGATCATAGGTTTCCTACCTCCAATATTTTCCTCTCCTTTCACCATGAGAAGGCGTCTTTATATAAGCTTGGAAATACCCAACCACTTGAGAGATGTTTGGGATAAGTTGAGGATTTCTCTCTTTCAGTTGAGGATCTTCCCTAATATCATGCCTTGAGATCATATTCGAATCCAAGCACCTTCAGATATTGAGGGGATCTTTCCCTCATTCTTCTCAACAAACCAAATTTCATCCAGAAAAGGTAGCGATCCCCCAAAAGCAGCACCAGAGCGCTATAACGCTACCCCAAAGAAGGCCAGGGAGCGGCAACGCTTCCTGACAGTGTATAGGGGAGCGCTCCCCTCCAAAACCCATTTTTGAGTGGTTCTTTCAGTGGAAAAAGGCTTGTACTTCTAATAGACTGATTCCTCCTCTTCAAAACTAGTCTTTGAGGTGTCCTAAGCGTCCCTGTCATGTCGTTGGAGGCATGACATAGGCAAGAAGGAAGTATGATGTTAGCAACACTTATAACACTTGCAATCAAGATGTGACACTTGCGGACAAGATGCGATACTTACAACACTTGTAATGGCGACACTTGCAACCCTATCGAAGTGAGTAATTTTGAGGTGTAATAGTAGTCCATGCAGTTCCTCAGTCTTCTAGCTCTCTTTGGMGCAGTTCTTCAGCTTCCCCTTCTTCTGTTTTGGTGGGCTCTGGATTCTCTTCGTCGGTTAGATCCACCTCTTCCCCACTATAGAAACCCTCTTCTCCATAGTTTTGCTTAAACAAGTTCTCAAGGTGAACCCCTCAAAATACTTTCCCATTGCACGTATGTTCTGCTTCTGTGTCGCTGTCTTTGTCCAAGACATTGAACATTATCTCTTTCAAGTCCGACCAATCTATTGTATCTTCAAGATGTGGTTTTCATGCAAGAGAATCTTGATCCTTATAAAGTGCAAAAATTTTCCTCTGGGTACTTTGAAAAAGTACCTCTCGTCTTGGCTATACGATTGTGTTCTGTCAACAGCAAACTCGGTGATATACCCTCCAATGGTAATATTAAACCAATGATCTACTGCTCTAGATACATCGTTTTTAGTTCTCTTAACCTTCTGGATCAGCGTCGGTGTCCAAACGACAGGAGGTCTAGATCTGATCTCAAAATGTGTGTCAGCTAACCTATCCAACCACTCGTGTAGCTCCTGATGGACTCCTCCAAAGAAGATGTTGTGAATGTCGGTGAATATGTATCTTTGTAGCCAATATTCAGTACTCAGTTTAGGGTTCTTAATCTAGGCTTCAACGAAGTCCTTCTCTTGATCCTCTATCCACTTCTGAATATCTGTCTTCGATGGGAACCACCTTGACATTCCCTTAAAAATTTTCTGGTCCCAACAACGAAACCATTTGTTGGGACAGAGGCAGACCCAAGGTTCACTCCAAGAGTGCACCAACAAGCCCTACCTACTGGCCCTTTTGGCAACACCTGTGAAGCAAATGCAGTCTCACTCGAAGCAGCTATAAGGGGGTTGCAGGCCAGAGATGTCTACAACCAAGGGAATATCAAGGGGAATCTTGTATAACAGCAATCAATATTCATACAGCACTTATCAGTGAGATCTACTCAGTGCAGTTATAGATCTTAATCTAACACAGTAATGCAAAGAAAAGTATAATAATGGCAGAGATTAAAGCATCAATCACTCACACAACACAAAACATACATGGTTCACCCTCTCTCTAAGGCTACATCCACAAAACTGTGCTTATTATATATTAAGATAAAGCTTACAGTTCTAATCTTCGCACATGGCTAGTAGATCTTCTCTCTTCTTCTCTTTTTCCTTCCCCCTTCCTGATCATCTTGCTACAGGATATGATCTTCGCACCCAGCTAAAGATATTACAATACCAGAAGGCTCTCACTCTCAGCAGTCCTCTCTCTCACAGTACAATAATCTCTTAGCCAACAATCAATATCAATCCCCACCACTAGTACCAACCCAGCCTAGGCCCTATCGACCTCTATTAATACATTACAGTCCCTCCCTGACAGCGTTACATCAAAACCTAGGTGTCAAAAACCCTAATTACCAAAACCCTAGGTGTCTAAAACCCTAGGTCAACTTGATCCATTTTTTCTGGGCTTCGCCAGCCTATCTTTCCTTCTTCTCGTGCGTGTTTCTCTAAAGAATCCAATGATGGATTTTTCCACTTCTTGAGTTGTCCTCGGTCCATCTTCCTTATTGATCTGTCCTCCTTGATCTCCTCATCCAACAGCTTTCTTTTCTGCCCTTCACTCCCTCTTTTCTTTTCTTTTGTTCACTTTGACCCAGTGACAGTCACTGAGTCTTTCGAGAAGTTCACTTTTTACCTTTTCTTCCTTGTTCTCTGTTTCCTTTCATAACCAAGGGCCAACACAACATAAACACCCTTACTTGGGGTGGGGTGATTTTGAGGTGGAACCATGGCGTGAGAGAGGGGAGAAGGTTATTTGAAAAATGGGGGAGCAACAATAAATATACTCAAGGGATGAGTGAGCCTTGAAAAGAGCCGCCATAGTTGAGAAGTGGTGGCAAGGTAATATAAAGAAAGCAACGAAACAATCTAGGAAGTTGTGGAAATAATTCAGACCAGGATAATTCGAGGAAGGACAAAAGGAAGAGTTGTGAAAGATGATAATATAGGAAAGAATGTTCAGTCAAAGATTAAGTGAGAGAGAAGCATAGACAGAAAGAATTCCCCAAGAGGGTGGAAAAGAAAAAGAAGTTGTAGAAGCATGGCAAAAGGAAGTTGGCATGGATATTGCAGAAGAAATAAAATATTAATCCCCGATACCAAGAAATATCGAGAATTCGACTGAACAGACCTCTCCCGAGGATGAGAATGAGACCCCCCAGATCAAAGAAACCCACCCCGAAGACAGTGGTACCAGCCCCAAATCACCCATACCCCAAGTGTCTTCTATACCAGTGGTAAATTATACACTACCTTCTTATGCTATTCTTGTTTCATTACAGTCAGTTAGTCAGTCACAACTGGTAAGCACGAATACTAGGAGGATATTGGGATACCCTGGTAGATCGTAACCAGGACTATTATGTTTTATCTTGATAGGAGTAGTAAGATCAGAACTAATTGGAAGTGTGGGAGGCTCGATTGCTCGATACCCAGAATTTTGGGGTAAGGGAGACAAAGATGTTGAGCAACATTGGTTCCTATTCAAAGCAATCTAGAGGTCTAGAGGGACTCTAGATGCAAATAAATTGGTCAAGTTCCAAACTACCTTGAGAGGTCGTGCTCTCAAATGTTACATGAAGGCTATTGAGCCAGGAGTTCTAGGAGTGCAAGGACAAGCATTCACACTTGGCCAAGTACGGATAAAACTCATAGAAGAATTCAAGATACCTCAGTCAGAACAAAAGGCTATGTCTGATTTCTGCAAAATTCAATAGAGGGAAAGTGAATCAGCCTGGGAATATAGTCAAAAGTTTAAATATTCTATAGGGAGTCTAGCGTATCCAATTCATGAGGATCATCAAAGAGAATAGTATATCCATGGATTCTACCTCTGACACAAATTTCATTAATGCAACAGTGGATAATCACTTTGAAAAATGACTTGGAACAATCAATGAATATTAAATCCATGGTAGGATATCCAGGGAGCCTGAGAGTGACCAAACCCCCAGTAGATGCAAATTTGGTGCAACTACAAGGACAWATATCAACATTGATAGATAAGATTCAAGAATTGGCGATACCTAGACCAGGACGATCGCAAGTTTTTTGTATCGGATGCTAAACAGAGGGACATATGGTGAATGAATGTCCACATATGAGGGAAATGGTACCTCCTCAGAAAGMAATGGGACCCTCACCAGGACCCATGGGAGGATTTGTGAAATTATCTGCGAATTTACCATTCCATACCCCAACCCCGTATCATGATTTTCCAGGTAATGAAGCATCGCCCATAGTTGAGTACTGTGAGATATGACGAATTCATGGGCATGGGCCAAGACAATGGCCCATTATTTAGGAGTATTCAATAGTATTGAATATTGTACATTGTGATTTATGTGCATCTACCACACATGATACGAATCAGTGTAGAGAATTGGATGCACTCGCCAAGAGACTGGATCGAACATCATTTAGGGTGAATGAAACCCCTCAAGGATCAGGAAGAGGATGAGGAGGTGGAGATGGAGGAGACTTCAAAGGAGGAAGAACTAGAGGAAGAGGACCACGTAGATGCTAAAACTATGATGAGAAAGGTCACATTGCTAGGGATTATCCTCATATGAGGCAGCCATGGTGCTCTCACTGTAGAACCAATGGGCATGTAACTAAAGACTGCCCAAAGATAATTGTGAAATGGGAAGATCGGGTACATCAAAGAGGAGCTAATATTATAATCTCAGAGATAAAGAGGTTCATCAAAGGATAGCTACCCAACTTTAATAGTGTTACTCGAGGAGAAGAAAAGACTAGCGTAGATGTTGATAGTATGCTTGAAAGCAGTGCCTAAGGAGGACATGTATGATCCTCTAAAATAGAAGTTATTCTTTAAAAATTCAATAGAATTATTCCAGAGTATCCCTACCCCTGAGATGGAAGAAAACCCCCCTCATCCTATCGTTTATCCTAAGATTGTGCAGTTCTCTGCTTCACCCCCTACACCCTGAAGCCCCGTAATCCTGACAAGACAACCTGAGCAGTCACAAAATGTAGTTGACCTTTGGTTTCAGTTATTTTCTGATATTCTTGGGAATGACCAGCTGACAGAAAAGTTGTGCAATTCCCTATACCTAGTCCTAGGAACTAAAGAATCTCCAGAAACTAGAATAAGGACTAATATTCTTGAGAAGAATACCCAGAGAGTGAAAAGAAGGAAAATACGATATAGGAAAGAGTTTAGATTGGTAGCCCAGCTAGACGAGTTTGAGATTGAAGAAGTTATGTTAAATATAGGATCTTATGTTAACATACTTCATAAAAGGACTTGGGAATTTTTAGGGAAACCCTAGTTAACATATTCCCCAATCCAGTTGAGAATGTCCAATCAGTATTGTGTTTTCTTAATAGGAAGATTGGAGAATGTGGATATAGATGTTGTGGGAGTGAATATTGTAGTTGTTTTTGAGGTGATCAAAATCATGGGGGATGAGGACCCTTATCTTGCACTACTTGGTATTGACTGAACCTATTATAATTATGTTGTCATTGACCTAAAGAGGGATACTATGACATTCAAAGAAGATGGAATAAAAGTCGTTCAGCCCTTGGATCCATATGTAGGCCCTCGGTATATGGAGCCAATGAACAACAATATGGAAGGAGAAGATTTAGATCAGTTATAAGATGTAATAGTAGGGAAAAGAGAAGACTACATAAATCCTACCGTTGATGGGTCAGTGAGTAGGAGGAGAATACAATTGATCGATGAAGATTCAGAACTAGCATTTGACAGTTGGCAAAAAGGTTAATATGAAATATTTTCAAGGATATGTGCAACTGTCAGAGCATATAGATGGGTTTGAACTGAGGTCAGAGAACATCTGATATACGATGGTACCTCATAACTTAACATTTTTTTGGTTAGCATGGAAGAAAATATAGTGGAGGATCAAAGGATTTTAGTTCTGGACTTATCCCTCCAGGACACCCCTCTTAGATGATGGGTTAGTCACAAAGCTATGATTAAGAACTGGGATGATGTGAAGCAAGATATCTGATATAGATTTCAAGATAAGGAGCAGCTGAAATCAAAGATGTGGATGGATTTCCAAGTTGCGCAATTGTTCAATGGACAGTATGATCCTAAAACACATATTGAACAATGTGTGAGACAGTGGAAAGTTGTAGAAATACCATATCTCTTATGGGTTCAAGTATTTCCCCATTCACTAGGTATGATTTTGGAAGCTTGTTACATCCATGAAGAGACCAGAAGGAAAACCAACAACTCAAAAATGCCAGCAGACCAATTTTGCAAGGACTTATCTTTTACAGGTAAGTACCCTGAGCTTAAGATAGTCCTGCAAAAAAATAAAAATTCCTTTTTACTGATGCTGGTGAGCGAAAATCAGACCCAGTGGTATGTGCAAAGAATATTCAAGTGCTTTAGTCTAACCTTCACCTAAACAAGAACAAGACATATTTAGAATTTTATAATATTGAGAAGGATTTGGAAAACCCAGATGATTTAGAAGAACTAAGAAACTTAGGCATTAAGGAAACAGGAGGAAGGAGAGAAATCCAGAACACCGTACCAGCCAGAATGATAGTTCCAATAATCATCCATTGAATTTACGAAAAGTCAACATAGGAACTACAGAGAAACCCAACATAACTATGGTAGGGGATTACTGGGATGAGGAAACTAGCCAAGAAATACATATCCTATTGTGGGAGTATGAGGACTTATTCCCAAAGACATTATCAGAGCTAAAAGGGATTAAAGGAGCTATGGGAGAGATGAATATTGAACTAAAGAAGGGATCAAAACCTATAAGGCATAGACCATATCGTCTTAACCCCAAGGTGAAAGAGAAGGTTAAGAGGGAAATAGACAAGATGCTTGAGGTTGGACTTATTTTTCCAGTTGAAGAAGCAGAATGGGTTAGCCCCATAGTCATCCAGAGAAAGAAAGGTACAGAGGACGTTAGGGTATGTGTAGACTACAAAATCCTTAACTCTGTCTATGTGCATGACCCTTTTCCCACACCTTTTACAGATGAGGTGCTATAACATGTTGCGGGGAAAGAATATTACTCATTTATAGATGGATTTTTGGGGTATCACCAAGTGAGAATTGTCAAAAAAGACAAAAGGAAGACCACATTCATAATAGAATGGGGGTCATTTGCATACAATGTGATGCCATTTGGCCTAAATAACGCCTCTATATTTTTTATCAGATTGTAATAGCATCCTTCCGAGAATTTATTCACAAATTTATAGAAGTTTATATGGACAATTGGATGGTGTACAGTCTTCTCAAAGAACATGTAGCCCTACTACGTATAATGTTTGATAGGTGTAGGGAATTGCAGATATCTCTGAACCTTAGAAAGTGTATCTTATGTGTGCCACATGGTAATCTGTTAGGCCACATAGTATGCCAAGAAGGAATACTGGTAGGTCGAGCAAATGTTGTGATCATTGTGAACATTCCACTACCTATTAGCGCAAAAACATTGTGCTCCACGCTGGGGCACACAGGGTACTATCAGAGGTTTATTAGAAGGTATGAGAATATTACTACAAACTTGGAAAATCTACTAAAGAATTCGGAAGTGTTCCAGTGGACACTAGAGTTTGATAAAGCATTCAACATACTGAAGGAAAATCTCAGCACAACACCTTTTCTGATATTTCCGAACTGGGAAAATGAATTTCATGTGCATGTGGATGCATCAGGTATTTCCCTGGGAGCCATCTTAGTGCAACCAGGAGATCAAACCATGGATCATCCCATGTACTTTGATAGCAGGAAGTTGTCGCAATATTAGCGCAACTATACAACCACAGAAAGGGAGGATTTAGCTATGATTTACGCTCTACAAAAGTTTAGAAATTACTTGTTAGGATCTCATTTTAAGTTTTTTATGGATCATTTAACGTTAGAATATCTAGTTAATAAGCCTGTCTTGGAAGGAAGAATTTGTCGATGGTTGTTACTATTTCAGGAATTTTCATTTGAGGTAATCATCAAACATGGAATATGCAACGTGGGCCCTAATCACCTGTCTAGATTAGATTCAGAAGAAAGTGGCAGAGAAGTCGATGATCAACTCCCAGATGCAGACCTATTCTGGGTTGAGGCCATACCAGAATACCTGGAAGACATGGCAGTTTTCCTGAGTATAGGGGCCTGACAAAAAGCGTACTCCGCAACTCAGAAACTCCATATGGTGGTTCAAGCAATGGACTATCAATTGATTGCGGGGCAATTTTATAAGTTGGGCCTAGATAGTATCCTCAGGAAGTGTGTCTTAGACCATGAAACACAAGACATATTGTGGGAGTTCCATAGTGGAGTTGTGGGAGGCAATGTTGGAGGAAAGGCCAGTGCATAGAAAGTCCTCCAAGTCAGATTATGGTGGGCCACACTCTTCAAGGATGCAAAGGAATATTCTAGATCTTATGAAACCTGTCAGAGAGTAGGCAAGCCATCACAACGAGATGAATTTCCTCTTAAGTCAGTTCGAGCTCTGCAATAATTTGAGAAGTGGGCAGTGGATTTCATTGGGTCGATCACCCCTGCAGATAAGCACTCAAAGGTCAGGTATATTATTACCGCAACTTGTTA
>JASDQU010305810.1:94578-105302 GCA_032191745.1 Picea mariana | reverse complement strand
CTAGATCTTATGAAACCTGTCAGAGAGTAGGCAAGCCATCACAACGAGATGAATTTCCTCTTAAGTCAGTTCGAGCTCTGCAATAATTTGAGAAGTGGGCAGTGGATTTCATTGGGTCGATCACCCCTGCAGATAAGCACTCAAAGGTCAGGTATATTATTACCGCAACTTGTTACCTTACACAATGGGTTGAGATAGTAGTTGTTCAGGGTTTCTCGACCGATACTGTTGCTAGGTTTATTTTTTAAAGAATTATCACTCAGTTTGGATGTCTTAGGAGTCTCACCAGTGATAAGGGTGGTCATTTTATCAGTAGTACAATTGAAAATCTTACAAAATAGTTCTTAATTCAACATCATAAAAGTATCCCTTACCATCCACAATCCAATGGCACAGTAGAGGCATTTAATAAGAATCTGGAGAGAGGATTAACGAAGGTTTGTTGCGCAAAAAGGGAAGATTGGGATGACAGAGTCCCAACAATTTTATGGGCTTACAGGAAAATGATGAAGAAGCTCCACAAGTGTACTATGTTTCACTAAGTCTATGGGAAATACGTTGTGGTACCTACAAAGATCATTACCTCCAGTATATAAATTGCACATATTACACACATGTTAGAGGAAGAATCAGTCACGCAAAGGGTTATGGAGTTGCAAGAACTTGATGAGACCAATTTTTTAGCAGACTTTCATCAATCAGTTGAGAAAGCAAGGCAAAACTATTGGCACAACAAGCACATTAATACTAAAAAAATTGCACAAGGAGGTAAGGTCCTAATTTATCACAATCGATACCAAAAACATCCATGCAAGTTGTGCATGCATTGGTTGGTACCATTTATAGTTGTAGAGATCCGACCCTCTAGAGCAGTCAGACTCACACAACTTGATGGTATACTTAGGCTAGGATGGGTGAATGGCACTCGCCTGAAGTCCTATATTTCTCATAAATGAGATAAAGGACTATTTCTCTAGTCCAAAGGAGCATGTATAGTAGTTAGATTTTAATTTTTTTACAATTTATTTGAATTCAGTTAATAAAGTCGGTGTGTGCACTGTTGCACCGTGACATTATTTCATTTTTCGTCTAAGTGTTACTTTGGTGCAAAACTGCTTAGACAGCAATGTAGGATCAGAAGAGCCATGATTCCATTAAAATACAATCATTAAATGTGACAGGTACCCCTTTGTGGTCGGAGGGAGAGCGAATCTGGACACAATCCTACTCCATGTGCCACATGCACCTGGTCCAGTCATATCCTTTATGATTGATTCAGTAATCTATCTGAACTCTATTAAACCATAAAGTCATGATACATGGAGATTCCATCGGTATTCACACCAGGATTCTCATCCGTTCAAATGGTAAGGTATGAAGTCGACCATGTCCTTGACCAATTGGTTAAGTAAATTCCAGAATCACCCAATAGATTCATCCCATTAACAGTCTTGTCGGACAACTCAACTTTCAGTTGCGTCTATAGGATTAATGATGAGTGGCCTTAGTAGTCATTACAGAACTTTCCAACTAAGATTGAGTATAAATTTGGGTGAACACGGTGTAAGACATATTTTTTCATAGAGAGAAATTTGTGCCTTGTGATTTCTGAATTTTAGTCATGCCTATGCAATCCCTCGACCCTCAGTCGCTATATCAAATCCCAGTTATCCTGTCGAAGTCTATTGACAATACAAATTCACTATGCCGAGAGATACAGGAAGCAAGAGTTTAGTTTCAAAGATGCAGTGCCGAGTGAGCCATGTGATTCTTGGTTTGAGATCATGGGTGATCTCAAGGGAAAGGTTGAGCAGGTGAAACTCCTCGACCTCGACCTAACAGACCAGGTCTTGTTCCCAAAATTGAGTATTGATGTGTTATGGAATGTGGCTATAGATGAGTTGGGAGGGATGTAGTTCATGCAAAAGCCAGAGTTCATCAACCTCTTCAACTCCAACATCATGAATCTTCGAGACTTGTCATTTTTTGGCACTACTAGTGAGTTTGTGTAGTGTACTAAGTTCCTCATCAGTTTCATAAATGATAGGATCTTATGGCTCGACAAATGGTATCCCATACATGCATAGTATATCCATCAACTCATGGGCCTCTCCATCGAAGGCAAAGACGTATCAAAAGGATTTCAAGGTCCCAGTAAACATGGGAAGAAAAAGTGAGAACCCAGTTTGTATGAAAGATTTAATACTCAGAGATGGGAGTGCACAGCCAATATTGACCCCATTCTACCTAAGATAGTCAAAATAACTTGCTATGTGATTGCTCGAAGGGTAATGCAGTCATATTACAAGGGTGAGTGCATGTTGGATGCCTTGTCTATAGTTTATTTTTGAGCCAATGGAGAAGTATTCAACTGGTGTAGATTCTTGCTGGAAGAGCTCTTGGTTTCATGTGAAGAAGCTCAGGATAAGGGTAGCACCTTCACCTGTGGATACCTGATAGTTGTGTTCACCATGCTAAAGTGGATGCCACCTTTAGGAAGACCGCTATCAACAATAGATAAAGGACGACTAGCAAAGATGTTTGAGCCTTAGCACTCAAGGTTGGACTTGAAGAACACAGCATTAAACAACATAATGTTCTTTAAATAGTATAATTGGCTGCTTGACGTAACTCAGAGGTTGTACATACTTCAGGAATTTCTCAAACAGAACATGTGGAACATCACGTTCAGCATGAACTGCTACTACACCTTTGTCTGTCCAAGGCATGCCAAGTTAGAATAATTCTACTCCCAGATGATGTCGTTTTACTTGGATGAAGAGGCCTTTGACAAGAAGGTCATGTCATGGCTAGGAGTGAAATGCAACCTGCACAATTCAGGGATGCACTACCTTCTACCGATGGATCTTTTGAAGAAAAAGGGACAAGAAGCAGGAGTAGGACCGAGATTGGGCCCAGAGGAGAAAAAGAAAGAGGCTCCAATGCATACATACTCAGAGGAAGAGGAAGAGACGCGGTCGCTGGAATGCAAGAAGAGGACATTGCCCATGTTCCCGCAGCTTCCATAGAAAGCTATGTTGACAGGTAAAGATGTCAATGACATCCTAAATGTTGTTTTCATTGGAGACCCGTTGGTCAAGAAACCCAAGACATGGCTCTCCCCCATGAATATCCTTAACCCTCATCCTATATCATCAACCATACCTCGTACTCGAGCAGCAACTCGAGCATACCAAATGATCATTGACATCCAGGATGAGCTTGAATCTAACACCACTCCATCCACCACCATCATCACCGAACAACCCCCATCACCCCCACAACCCCAGTCACCACTGCAAGAATAACCTGCCAACCCCAAAAAATTGAACCAGATCCCATGCAGTTGGACCCTCTCAAACTACCTAAGCATAGACCAAAACTCACTGGTCCAAACCCTAAAGTCCCGAGCCAACAAATTATTCCATTTATACCAATGCAGGATAGTCAACCTTCGAAGGAGATGCAAACTATTCCCATACCGCAAGACCCAAGCATGCAGTGTCCCCTCTCAACAATCAATGTTGAGAGTACCATTAAAAGGAGTGGAACCCTAGAAGCCAAGGTCCAGAAAGAGGCAGAAGTACTATAGGTTCAGAATGAATATGAAACTACATTAGGATGGAGTGCAATGTCATTGCAATATCAAATGGAGATAATTCTTCAGAACCCACAACAGTGCACAGAGCTTATGCAGCTCTGCCTAGAAAAAATAGAAGTGTTATCATTCTTTCCATTAGCATTGAGGATGAGACTTGTGCAACAGTTGCAAGGTCCATATATAAGGGAGGAAGAGGTGGATACACCTTCAGAACACTCTATGGCTAGTGGACTCCCATTGTAGGTATGAGTACCTAGGGATGCCACTAATTATTTTGTTGACCTCTCTCAGTGGTTGTCAACATAGCTAATAGGGATGATCAGAGCCTCAACTGATCAACTGGAGCAGAGGATCCAGCAGGTCAAAAGGGAAGCTGAATTTTGCAAAGAGAAAGCACTCCTTGAGCAAGCACGCCAGATGTAGGAAGAGTGTAAGGATCCAGACAAAGAAAAAACTAGAAAAGGTCTAGGAAAATCTTGTAGAATCCTGGCCAGTGATCCAAAGGAAAAAACCACAACAGCCACTGTACAGTGCAGTAGGCAAGCCTAAGAAGAAGATTGAGCTACTTCAGGGAGCATGGTCAGAGTTGACCATTCGTATAAGAAACCTTGAAGCACAGTTGCAGGAGAGTCAACATGAAGCAGAACAACAACCTAGGAAGCTTCAAGAGCAAATGGACAAAGTAGTGCTTGAAGGAAACAATGCAAGAGTAGCCTTGCAGAAATGAACAGCATAATGCAGGAGGATCTTTCAGGAAGTTAGATATTGGATGGGTATCATTACAAGATGCAACCATACTCTGGAGGGAATGCGCATGAAGATATAGTTGCTTAACGAGGAAGTTGTTGTCACCATGGATCCACTACAGCAACAGGAAAAAATCGACTAGATCTAGCATGCAGACAACAAAATGAATGCACTATTTGAAGTGCAGTCAGTAGCTAAGAAAGAGCTACAAGATTTTTGACCTTTCGTTCAGACAACCTACAAGCATATGCATTAGGCAGATGCTACAGCTAATTCAGAGTGAAACTCCTTGGTCGCTTCCAAGCCTAAAGTATGCATTACAAATGTGACTCAGCAATTCATGGTTGAAGCTTCACTCCTTGCCAGGAAGTGGCAGGATAAAATCACCAGTTTTCAAGGTGTAAGGAAGAGAGCCCTGGAATTGTTCCTAGATTTGGGCCCTTCATTTGAAGAGGCGGAAAAGAAAAGAGTGCAAGCACAAGCTGGAAGCAAAGCAGAGACATACAACAAAGGAAAGTAGCAGGCAAGTCCAGAGATCATGGAAGAACCGACGACTTGACTCGAGGATGAGTCAAGGATTGTGGTCGGAGCTTGTTGGGCCCTTCGTTTTGTTGATTAGAAGTTGAGAAAGGAAGACTACCATCCCAATTTTGGTCAAACACAAGTTGCACAAGCCACAAAGGAGTTGGACAGCAAAGCAAGGGAGGAAATAGAAAACGGTTGGAAAGAAGGACAATGCAACACTAGCAAGGAGAAAGAAGTTACAACATAACAAGAACAATAAAGCATGTGAAGTCTCAAACCAGTAAATCCAAATTAGCCTATATATACGAGATGTTTATGATTGTAAAGGGTTGATAGGATTATCATTCACTCCATTTAGGTTCTGTTATTATAATTAATGTCCATCTTAGGAAAAGGGTAGATAGAGCTCTGAAGAATGAGTTTGGAGCTAGAAATGATTGTAACATAGTAATGACTTGTTGTAATATCGATAAAGAAAGAAGCTCATGATAGCCTTGTTTCTCAGTAGTATAGAGTTTTTGGTAGTTTTGGAAAGACCGCGCAGAGTCTCTATCTGTTGAATTGTATCTGAGAAACCCTTTTGATGATAATATATGGAAGGACCTAAAATTTTGAAATATTTTGTGTAATTTTTTGTCTATGTCTATGAGTTGTCATTCTACTTTACTTCTTCATGTCTGATAAGATCAATATGTTATAACTTGTTTGCACATGTTGTCGCAACTCTGTTATCTTCACTATTAGTTATGAATGGGTTCAGATCTGTTACTTGTTAGTTCATCTTGCGCAAGACTATGTTGAATCTTGATGATTCTGGAGATCTACCTAAGTATTATCCTTACCATTCCCTGTCTTCTTGTCTTGGTTGCACTTCAGGTGAGACTTATTCTCTTTGGAGAAGATTAAAATGTGAGTGCTCTAGACTACTAGGTACCCTTTTGTTGGTAACCTAAGAAGGACCCTGGTCTGATCAAGTTTTTTCCAATAGATACCATAAGAAAATAGCATACCAGTGTTTGATCGACTGAAGCATAAATTTATTCGAGAGGTAAACAAAGTTACAAACAAACATCCGACATCCAAAAATTGGAGTGTGACAAGAGATAAAAGAAAAAAGAAGATATTTGTAACTTGTGGACCAACCGAAAGTTGAATAGAAAAATGATTAGAGGATATCAACCTGATAAAGTACGTGAGAATTCTGAGTTTGAAAGAAATTGACCAAAGTTGGAAATAATATCATCCATGGCGACCCCTGACAGAAGTAATGAAGTATAGTTGATAGAGGTTATCATTGGCGCCTAGAAACTGGAAAACCAAACCAAAAGCATGTATTACAAAGAGTCAGGACCAGTGATATGATGTCCTCCTATTCAAGAAACCATCCCTCGAATTAGAGGGTTACTTCAACAAATACTTAAGATCAACAAACAGTGTGCAAGATTATGGTATAGAACCAAAGAGCATGGAAATTTATGCGACACATTGATTATCGAGCTATAAATAAATGAGGTCGATGCAATGATCATTCACATCAAGGATCTCATGGACCCGACCGCCTGCCAAATATTATATCAATAGAACAATATTTAATAGATTATAGTTGCGAACCGAAATGTCCAATAGAACAATGTCTCATTGAATATAAAGACAAAATTTTTTAGACCGAAGAAGTAAATTGTCAAGAAAGAAAGAAGCAATTACTCCTCGAATAACATCAATCCAAATACGAACCAAAATAAAATTCGGTAGAAGAACAACCAAATAAGAATCTGACTTCCCAGTGGAAAATTGTGATAAGTCGAGGATCACAAAAATTTATCATTCTTAAAGCAGCCATGGGACTCAATAATATTCCCCTTTATGAAGGAGATGAAGACTCAAGAAGACATTGGTTTTTATGCAAAAAACTCTAGGATTAAGAAGACATCCCAGATGAAGATAAGAAGATGGAACAATTCGGTGTTTCTCTTCTACACCGTGCTCTAACATGGTTCATGAATTTCACAGAAAATCAAAGAGGGTCAAAATTAGAAATAAAGATAATTTTCTTATCATTTTTCAAGGTCCAATATGTTACACACTTGGCCACACAAAATATAAAATAAATAAATCAACGACTAAGTGATTCAGTCCGCAAATACGAAAAAAAAATCAAAAATATACTTAGCAAAATACCAATGAAAATTTATCAAAGTCTACTATTACAATGGTATGTATCTGACTTGCTACAACAAATTAGAACTTCATTATGACTTTATGAGACAACCTCATGTGAATACGCATTACAAAAACCACAATGGGTCAATTCAAATGATGATGGCCCATCGACTTCCTCGTCGATAAAAAGGATAGAAATAAAATACAACATCTACAACAAACCATTAAAAATATATGCTTAAGAAGAAGTGAGGTGTGGTGTACCACATGCTACGAAGATGGTCATACAAAATATACTTGAAGTCTTAATGATCAAATACCTAGAGCAATGGATGCACAATGAGTGAAAGAGGAAACATATTGTAACATATGCAAAACCTTGACTGACCATAGTGTACAAGATTTCCCACACAACTTGAAAAATACCAAGTGGTTCCATATCTATGAAATGCATAGCCATGGAACATCTAAGTTCCATATAAATACATGAAATATAAATGTAAATACAGTCTATCACAACAAAGATACCGATCATAATAATGACCATGGTAGAAGAACCAATTATTATGGTTGAGGTCATGGTCGAGGTGGTCGAGGTCGAGCTAGATTCCATGTTTTGGGTTGAGGTCGACCTTACTGTTATAATTGCTAGAAATATGACCACATTATCCCTCACTTCCCAATATAAGATCTGGTCGACTTGAAATTTTGTAACATTTGTGGCATTGGAGATCATTCATTGGAAGACTTTCCAATAGTACTTGATAATATCAAGACCAAAAATAACGTCAACCTCCTACATTCAATCTCAAAAGAAGAAGGAACTTACATGTTGTCGCCATATCGAGCACAGGATAGGATAATATCCCCTTACATGATAGATAGATAGGGAAGTCTAATCAGTTTCCAAATCTAGATAAAGAAGAACATATTATGAGGAAGCGCTTAAATTATTCAGAAATTATAACCAAGACCAACCAAACAGAGGTAGACAAAATGAATATATTGTACAATAAGTCTTACAGATCTTAAGAGAAAATCATTCAATTGGTCCATTGGTAGATCTAATTAATATACTAAGAGAGTATAAAGAAGGACAAAGACCATCTAAGGACATCATACAACTCTCCTATAAGAATAAATATTATGATCCACGGGTCAACCTGGAAATTCATGGGGTGTTGATTAACCAGGAAGTCGTCGACTTTGGATCAAAAGTAAATATCCTACCTCGAGAGACATGGATACGACTAGATTGGCCTTCATTAGTGCCAACACTAAATTACCTAAATCTAGTAGATCAAATATTAATAGAGAATATTGGTATACTCATAAACATTGAAACTTATATCATGGGTATACTGACATTAGTTGACTTTGAAGTAATCAACTTGGTTGATGGAATGCTAGCATATGCAACACTTGTCGGTCGACCATGGGGACGAAAAATGAAAGAAAATATATGTTGAAATATTATGACTTCGAATAATATTTTATCTAAGAGGGAGTGTTGAATAATATTATTATATTAATTAGGCCTTATTTTGCCTTTGTAAAAGTCGTTCCTTTTGTGCCTTGACAATTAAATGTAAATTAAAAGTGTAAAGTGACAGGTCGTCCAAGACCTAATTAAGGGAGGCCAAACTATTATTTATAAAGGAGGCTAGCACCGCATTTTCACACTCACTCATGTGCTCTGCAACAAGAGGAAAAAGTGTACAAGTCTTGGAGGAGTAGTTGTTGCAACTGGGGGTGACGTCAAGGAGAGTTTTTGTCTATCTCTTGGTATATCTTGGTATCTCTTCCTAATAAAGGAGTAGAGGAGGATTTTTTTTTTTGTTTTTGTTCTATCTATATTGAGGAAGATTTTTCTAGGTTTTCTTCCCCATGAGGGCTTCCCAGGATAATATGTGTGTCTCTATTGTTTCTGTGATTGCCTCTCTTTCAGTGATCTTATTTATTCAGTTAATGTGCTAAATGATTATAATAATAAAGAAGAACAGTAAATGCTAGTTGTATAAGTAAAAATTCAACATGGTTTCATAGCATGCCTGAAAGACACCAACTCACAGTTTATAAGAAGTGACTAGCCTCATCACACCCTCTCCAAAAATACAGTTTTTAGTATTGTAGCTATTGCAAAATTAGGTTTTTTGTATAAACCCTAAGTGTGACATTTTCCCTATTTAAGGAGGACATTGGGGGAAGTAAACACATCTAGGAGCTATCCATAGGAGGGCACATCTAGTCCCTGGATCAGAATTCTGAAGTTTGAAGTTTGAGAAATTAGTGTTTCCTCATAAAACCCTAAGTTGCAGTTGTAGTACAAGTTGTAGTTGCAGTTGCATTATCAGTTGCAGTTGTAGTGTTAGTTCCTTCATACCAGCTCTTTCATGTCAGTTGCAACACCAGCTGCAGTTCCAGTACCAGTTGCAGTGACAACATCAGTTGCAGTACCAGTTATAGTAAAAAAAAATTGTGAAGTGTTGGGACTGGTTTTTATTGTCCTAGTGCACCTTACCCTAGAAAAACTCAAGCTACCTTTAGATTACAAATTGCAGCACCTTTGAATTTTTAAAGGGTACTTGCATGAGAAAGGATATTTTGTCTAAGAAACAATCATAGATCCATAAGGATCTTAGATCCATCACAGTCAGAGGAACTATGAACCTCAGTTTTGATTACTTTGATATGCCTCTACTTGTTATGGCATTATTGTGATGTTATGAATACCCAGGTTGTATTTTAATCTTTTGAAGTTACAATACTAAGCATTGGTCAAAATTAAAGTCAAAGTATTAGATTGATTAAATTTGACATTATAGAGTCTATTCCCTAACTCATATTTATGTCAAGATAGCATATTGTCTTAGTACAAAGGACAGGTTAAAGAAAATACTTGTCATATTGAGTGAAGGAGACTCAGAAGAAAAACAACAACATTCAATCTTGAGGAAAAGACTCAAAGTTCCAGGTTTGATTGATTAAATTGATAAGATTCAAATTTGCACATATGAAGTTTGATAATTGCTAAACACTATAGTTGTGATAGCAATATTTGAAAATTTTCATACTTGGTAGCATGTGAGTATTATTAAGATAAATGATTATTCTAATCATTTACCAGATATAACTAACATCTCCTCTAGGAGAAACTTCTTTTTTTGTTTCCAGGTTACCATGGAGGAATGATTGATCAAAACACTAGAAGAGTGTTGCTCTCATTTCTTACTATTGTATTTCTTAATTTTAACCCTTGTTTCAGGAAGGTCACAAGTGATAGCTCTGAAGGATCTACTGTGAAGATTGTTCTCGCTATTATTTATATCATTATAAAGAGTATTATTCTTTTCTATTGTTTCTCCCTTGTTGTTCTTGTTCTGGGAATCTCACTGGTGATAACCCTGAGGGAGCTATAGTAAATTTGTAGGTGTTGAGACCTAAGTTTTCACCCCTACCCCTCCTCTCTCATTTCCCTATACCTTCATCAAAATCATTCCTTTGTTGGTTGGTTAAGTCGATTTCCCATTACTAAATGACTTAGGTTTTTATCATTATCTTTCTTGATTGATTATTTGCACCAATTATTTTTGTTTTCTTGAAGGGTAATTACATGTCGTGGTTTGGGTTTGAAATATTTTTCATCGTTTTTACCATTTATTGAGCGTGCATCAGGTCGACCAAGTCCTTC